>BFEA01000247.1:745944-764477 GCA_003427395.1 Chara braunii
CGTTCGATCAAAGCTTCAGCGTGTAATAGCGAACTTGGTTCTCTCTTTTCTTGTTACAAGCTGCAGTGGGCAGCAGTGAACTCGGTTCTCTCGTGTTYGTTCTGTTCTGTTCAAAGCCTCARCATGTAAATGCGAATTTCGTTCTCTCCTTTCTTGATTYCATTCTCACTGGGCAGCAGTGAGCTCGGTTTTCTCGTGCTCRTTCRGTTYGCGTTTGATACAAGCCTCAGTGTATAATAGCGAACWTGGTTCTCTCTTGCCTTGTTYTATTCTCACTAGTTACAAGSTGCAGCGGGCAGCARTGAACTCGGTTCTCCCGCGTTCGTTCGGTTCTCGTTTGACACAAGCCCCTGTGGGTAATAGYGTACTGGWTCSTCTYTTTTTCRTTCGATTCCCACTCGTCACTAGCTACCGTKGGAAACTGTGGGCATGGTTTCCTCTCTCTAGATCGATTCTCATTGTATACAAGCCGTAGAGGGYAACAACGAACTTGTGGCCGTGGGCAACARCGAACTTRTCTTCGTTCGAATCACATTGGCCACGAGCTGCAGTAGTCRATAGCGAACTTRTTTCCSTCYTCGGTCCTCATTYGTTACAAGCMGCTTGGTTCTCTCGTTCCGGAGTTAATTGGTTTAGGCTCTGGGCGCCGTTGTCGCTGGTCTGGAGTCTCCACTTGTCCTYCGTGGYAGCGGGYTCTTTCTCTTGCAATCTCTACTCACTGAGATTCGYGTGAGCCGCTGTATCYGCAGGATCTGAGTCCGTSGGTTTCGGGTCCATATACTTGCTGGTCTGGCGCTCTGGGCTCACGGGGCTTCGGGGTCGCACGCCAGCTGTTGCTAATCACACGACCTTGCAGGCCCGGTACCGCTAGGTTGCTGGGTCCCTGAGCCCGAACGCAAGTACGGTTGCCTTGGACGTTGAAAAAATTCGGTCCATTCGGGAGGTCCCACGCACGGGGGCAGCTCTTCGTTTCGGGACTCAGTCGAATTCGGCGCTCTCTGGCATTCTTGCCGGATTTCCAAGGTCTGCATACGGGGGTTGATTAACCACTCGACCGGGGCTGCTCCCGACCCTGCGCGCGCTTAAAGGGTCGCCATCCTCATTGTCCCGAAGCGGGGCCTGGCCGGCGGATAAACGAGAGCGGTACGGAAGGGAAAGGTGAGCTGAGGTGATAGGTCAAAAGGTTTCCCCGACAAAGTGGCGCCGTTGCCGGGGATGCGCATTCTCCCGCGGCCGCGACCGACTGAGCAACTACGGGGTGATGGAGGGCCAACGTGACAGATACCGGTGAAGGGAGTTTGCGACATTCTTCAGAATTTCGGAATCAAAGTTCTTCGGCACGTGTCTTCAAGATAGTCTTCAGCGTTTTCTTCACGGTGATCGAGTTTCTTCTCAAGCGACGTTAGCGAGGAGTTTATTGGGGAGAGGCTTATTGTTGAGTTGGTCGGGGGCGAGGGGTTTTCGGGTGTCGGGGCTTGTCTCCTTGGTTCTTTTTGCAGGTCCGCTCCGGCCCGCTTGCGATCTCGGCTCCCACTTCCGGCCTTCGAAGGGTAAAATCAGGTCAGTTCCTTTTCGTGTGCTTGATTTTTTGCGCGTGTTTATTTCTAAAAACTTGAAAAACTAAGGGGGTGCACAGTTTGCCTGAGGGGTCTGAATGAGGGTGAAGAACAATGAAAGGGGAGGGAGAAGAACAGTCCGGGGAAATAGTATAAGGGGGTCTGCTCGAGGGGGAGAGAGGGAGAGAGAAAGAGAGGGATCGGGGAGAGGTGTCCGAGAGGGGCCGATAGCGCTGTCTATTTGGGATCCGAGAGGGTCACCAAGTGTTCTTGATCCACACGGGTTGTGGAGGGCACCTGCACAGGGGCGAAGTCCCGCAAGAGAGATTGTGTCTAGAGAGGGGTTAGGGGTTTCGATTCTCGATCCGCGGGGGCTGACAACGGCTCCAATTCCCGCAAGGGAGCGAGACTCTCAAACGGCACCAGTTCGGGACTTGGGGGAGAGGAGAGTTGTGCTGCTGGTATAGGGGCGAGGGGGAGAAAGAGAGATACCTAACCATCATAGCGAGGGCATTCAAGAAGAGTAGGGTACTTGGGGGGCCTTGGACGAGAGATCGGAGGCCAACTCCTGGGTGGACCGGTGTCTAGCCGATTTCTCGGACTCGGAACTGGGGGATTATTGGGACTACGATAACGAGTATTGAAGGCCCAAGGTACGTATACTTATCAACCTCACCTGAGAGCCTCTTCCTAAAACCCCGCTCTTCCCACCTTTTTTTCCCAAATCTCCCGATTTTTTCCAGTGATTCCAAGAGAGAAAAGAGGCAGCAGGAAGGGTAAAAGGAAGAAGAGAACGAAGTGCGAAGAGTTCACGATGAGGAGAATGGCGAGGGAGTAGATAGGCTAGCGATTTCCGATACATAGGTGAATTTTGTCTTGGGACCCAGGTAATTCCACGCTTGAGGTGGACCGAGTAGAGGCGTGGTACCGGATAGGCTAATTAGGACTAGAGGTCGGTTCAGTGGGGGACATAGGGCGCGGGTGTGTGACTTCGGTCCGACTCCGGGGAGGGGGTTGCCACCCTTCCTCGGGGATAACCTGTGTCCGTGGCTAGTCTCTAGGCCGGGAGTGGGGAGGAGTCTCTCAGCGGGGGAGAACAGGAAGGTACCCGAGTGAGACGGCGTTCCTTCTCTGGTCCATTTGATCCTTTTGAGCTCACAGGCTTCTTCTCCTTGCGGAATAGAGATGGTCTCTCGAGTGGCCAAAAGGAAATAGGAACTTAAGGAATTTTTCTTTGATTATACTGTATGAGCCTAGAAGCCACTCCCGAATGGATTAGTGTGTGTACACACGGAAGTGTTGATGTGTGGTGCTACTCCTTTAAGCTATGGACTGGGGACTTTGATGTAGGTGTCTATGTAGAGGAGGGTCAGGATCAAGGAGAGGAATTCCTTCGGGGGTGGGAAGAGGCGATAGGTCACTCCCGCTGTTCGTGAGGAGAATTGAGGGGTTACAGATTCAAGTATTTCTACTCTTTAGGATATCGAACCTACCCAAGAGGTGGTCGCCCGGCGCCGGTGATCCCGGACGCTTATCTTGATGGATCAGATGGATGGAAAGTGCTAGTGGGGATAGTGAAGCGTATGGTGAGAGCGGCGGACCCATGAGCTTGAGGCCTTTGGAGTTTGAACCCGCAGGGATTAGTGTAGGTGATATAGGCGGAGTGGATTTTTGGTGCTATACCTTCTACTGATGGACCGGGCACTTCGACATAGCCTTGTACGTGGAAGAGGGTGTAGATGGAGCGGCAGGATATTTGGATAGCTGGGAGGAGGCGATCAGTCACGCGCAGCTTGAGAGGCAGTTGCTGGGGGCTAAATTAACTATTTCTACTCGTTGGGGTGTAGGACGTATACGCGAGGGGGTAGGCCGGTCCCCACTATTCCGGACGCCTTTCTGGACGGGTCAGACGAGTGGAGAGCGCTAGTTCAAATCATCGAGGAGATAGTCCTAGGGGATGGTTAGAATCATAGAGGGTGCTGAAGAAGAAGGGGTTCGGATAGAGAAGGCTGATTTAAGCAAAGACCGAGAGTGCGTTAGCGTCCCCTTAGACCACCGCACGGAGCGGTATCTAGCCGGTCGTGAGAGGGGGGTGGAGCTAGAGAGAGGGGTTTTTCTTTGGGCTCGTTTCGCGGTAGGAACCTGGGGGGGGGACAAGTGGTCCCGGAACAGGCCCCTGAACGGGAAGAGACCCAGGCGAACAGTGATTCGTAAGGAAGGAACTGTCTACTTGAGTAAGGAAGCCTGGGTCGAGTACGTCACACATTTGGTCCTGGGGTGGTACCATGCGGATCACTGGGAGGCACGAGCAAGGCCGATTTTGAGGCAGATCTTTGAGGCTGACCCCCTTAGACACTGCCCACCCGTCGAGGTGAGGGTGACCTGCGCGCGAGACGAGGAGTACCCCCGTGCCACCGGGTGCGTCAGGGCCGTATTCCCATCATTTGTTTTCTGAAGGGTGAGCGGTAAGGAGGAACGGTACGACAGGGTAGTGCGGTCCATAGTGCGGGAAAGGGGGTGACAGCTCTCTGTTAGGTCACTCCATTGGTACTACACCTACTGCGTAGATAACCCAGTGTCGTCCGGGATCAAGGCTTGTAGGATTCGTGTCGGGATCTTTAGAGAGTCCACCCGGGACCGCGAGGGAGGAAGAGACTACGGTTACCAAAGGGTCTTCGGGGTGCCGCAGAGAATCTTTTAGATGAATGATGTTCCATGATAAAAGGCGAGGATGCTTCTTAGAGT
Source organism: Chara braunii (assembly GCA_003427395.1). Lineage (NCBI taxonomy): Eukaryota > Viridiplantae > Streptophyta > Charophyceae > Charales > Characeae > Chara > Chara braunii. The sequence goes on from BFEA01000247.1 coordinate 750,246, forward strand.
GCCCATTAGAAGACCGTAAGGCCCTTAGGCTGATCCCTGGCAGCAGGAAAGTCCCTGATTGGGAAAGGGTAGAAGAGGGCCGGTCCACGGTCAGTGGGGAATTTGTGTGGGTGGAGTCCAAGGAAGTAGAAGGCCAAGGTGTTGGACGACGCCTTGAAGTGACCGCGATTATTTTCGTAGCACCGGAAGCCTGGGTGAAGCTTGTTGTACCCCTAGTTCTCGGACAAGGGGGTGGGCTGGAGAAATTGTTGAGAGAAGCGAGGGAAGTAAGAAGAGAATGGATAGGCAAGGTTAGAGAACGATTTGCATTCGTACCCGTGAAAAAGGATAGGTTCGCGAGGGAAGAAGAAGTTCCTAGGTCGAGTTACCCCTTGACTTTGAGGATGCCGTCTTACCTGTTCCCTAGGGCAAGCGAGGGAAAGATAGTGTGTCTTCTAGAAAGGGGTAGGAGCTTGGGCCTTACCTTCTGGGCCCTGTGGATTCTCTATACGCACTGCATCGATCAAGGTATCCCGCCACGCAGGAAACTCTGGGGTATTTTCCGAAGACTGGGTTCTCTAGAGAAGACTTATACTCTCTCTCCGGAAGATTATCACAGGTGGGTCTTTAGGACGACGATAGCAGATGGTGAAGTTCGTGCTCAATGAAGACGGGGTGGTAAAATCGATAGAGGCCAGTGATGCTAGGAAGGTTTTAATTCCGGAAGACCCTCGAGTGACTCCTTATTGGATGAGCGTTGAGAAGGGGGGATTGATCAGAGAAGGAGCCTACGTGTGGGTCCGAGCGCGAAGACTCACTTGGAAGAAGGGTGTGGAAAGAGGAGGTCCACCCGACATCGGTCGTTTCCTAGAGATCCGAGCAACCATTTTTTTCGACGAAGAGAGGTGGACCGAAGTGTGGAGAGGGTTAGTGACCGGGCAGCTTACACACTTTGAGTACCGGGAGTCCGCCAGGTTGTTGGCAAACAACCTGGTGTTAACAGACTACGAAGAGGGGACTCTCGAGTCGTGGTCCCTAGTTTCCTTCGCCGAGCCCGGAGAGGTCCCTCGCGCTTTCGGGGTCCTTCACGCTAACTTGCCCCAGTTCGTGGCCAGTTCGTTCCTAAGGGACCCGAAAGAGGGAGTAGTAGCAGTGCTTAGAGCGACTCGAGAATCCGGGGTGAGGGCTAGGGGTTTGTTCTGGCTTTATACTCGGTGCGTGGACGCGGGAATTCCCCCAAGGAGTGAGCTATCCACCATATTTGGAAGATTGAGGGAGTTTGAGGGACTTCGATCCCTCGTCGCGGACGTTCCGTACGCTCGCTTCTTCGGAGAAGAGCAGGTGGCTAACCAGAGGGGTTTCGAGGGCCGATGATAAGGAAGATTCCCAGGACTCTCTGGGCGTCCATAGAGCCCGTAGAGGATACCGAGGAGGTCGTTAGAATCACTCTGCCTAGCGCCCGGCTGGCCGAGCCAGGTAGGACTCTCCTACGAGAGGAGGGGGGACCCGACGAGGAAAAGCGTTCGTACGCTTCGCGGTGAGTCGCCAGGGACAGGTCGTGGTTGGAGAAGCCAGGGTATTCCTTTCGAAGGAAGGCTTTGTAGAGATAGCGCATAGCCTACGGACTGGGCAGGACCCTCTCTGGGACGCTCAAGCCGTGAGGGGCCGGCTAGGGGAGTTAGTAGAGGAGTTGTTACCTCACGAAGGGTGTGAAGAGGAATATCTAGTGACCTACGGGGGTTGGGAAGAGATACCGCCGTTCCTCTCCAGCGAGCCTGTGGAGGTCCCCCATTTCATTTTTAAGCGGGTTTACCCCTCCGAGGCTGTTAAGAAGGCGGTGGGAAGAAGGGTTTCCATCCTAAGTCAGTTCAGGTTCACGGGATCAGACCTACACACCTTGCTAACTTGGTGTTTTTGGGATCCCTGTAGAGACGATTGGTCGACTCTAGAGGACCTGGGTTACGCCTTTTGAGGGGTGGGGTCGACACGCGAGATAATCTAAGATATCGTGGAGATACTTAGGTAAGATATGTGAAGGGGAGCTAGCGGGGTTGGACCCCTCTGAGTTGATTCGGGTAGCTATTGCCTGTCGTCGACGGAGGTTAGGGGATGACCGAGCCGGACCTTGAGGAGCTTGTGGGGTTGGATAGAGTGAGGAAAGAAGTTCATGGATCCTTGCTCTGTGCTGGGAAGAAGAAAGGAGAGTCAGGCCCGGGTCCTTAGCCAGGGTCAAGCTGCTAGAGACGGCCACAATCGCTATCCTCGACGGGGTCACGATAGACCTTCTCTCGGGGTGAGGGGATGAGAGCCACGTTCGTCTCCAATAGGATTCGTTGGGAATTAGAGACCTACGAGGACGGTAGCGAGGTTAGGATCGAGGGGAGTGCCGAGATTAACCCAAAATTGGGGGAGGACCGGATAGTCCGCGCCCAGACGGAGTTTCTAGTGGAAGTTCGAAGGCTGGCTTTGTGGAAGAGAAGGAACTGGACCACACTAGCTACCTTTTCGGTCCACATTAGAGACGCGGGTGGTGTGAGATTCTCGAGGACTTGGAGGGAGTCTTTGCTGGAAGTAGAGAGAAAGTTCGAGGAGGACTCAAGGTGTCTAGGAACGCCATTGACGTCTAGGACACACCTTGTGGAAACCCGGTTTTGGGATAGGACGAGCGAATACGAAGAGGCTTTGCGCCAAACCCTAAGGGGGGATAGGGGGACAGGTCGAGCTAGGTGCGAAAACTCGTTGGTCGAAGCCGCCGAGCGGTTGGCGGGCGTGAGGTGAGAACTCCCATGATTAGATACGAGAGGGGGGACCCTTACGGTACCTTTGATAGGGCTTGGACGTGGGGAGCACGGTATGGAGTGACTCTTCCGAAGATTAGAGGGGAAGGAGAGGTGACTACAGAGTTCTTTGAAATTTACGAGCAGGAGACAGTGATCAGGTTCTCAGTAGCATCTGAGGGAAACGGTTGCATAAGAAAGACATAAATTTTTTTGTCCCCTGACGCCCGGCTAGTCTTCGCAACGGAATTAGCGGAAGGAAAAGATCCTCTAGGTATCGCCGAAAGAGCCCTAGAACGATAGGGGAGATTGAGAGGACGTGGCGCCAGGAGCACCACGATTGATAAGGTGGAATACCGAGGGAGGTTCCGAGAGCAGGCCATAGAAGGACTTGGAATATCCCTACCTGGGCCTATCGACTGCTCTATGCCGACGACGAGACCGTGAGGAGAGTCTTGTTGAGGGGTCAGGTGATAGAGAAATTCCCGTTGGGTGAGGAAGGGGGACACGAGTTATTCACCCAGTGCTGGGAGTCGAGGGAGGACACCGATTTCGAGTGGTGGGCACGCGTTGGGGAGTTCATCAAGCCTCTATTCTCCGGGCAGCCTGGTGATGTAGACAGGGATTTGATTAGGAGATGTGCGCAAGAGGGGGTTAGGAGCATCTCGGACCTAGAGATCGCTAATCTTGCAGTGGCCGCCAGTGAGGAGAAGAAACTGAGGGATTCTTGGTGGACAGAAACTAGTGAGGAGTCGGAGGGAGAAGGTGGGGACGAGGATTCTAGTGAGGAGAATGAGAGATCAGAGGAGGAAAAGAGCTCAGGAAGTAACAGAGACAGTGGTGAGGAGGGCGAGCCGGGTAGTAACAAGGACGGTAGTGAGGGAGGCGACTAGAAGTAGCGAATAAGGGTGCATGGAGAGTGAAGCGGGGGCTGGTCTCCCTGGTCCGCCGGAAAGCACTGAACGAAGGGGGATAGTGAAGAGCCCCGAATTGGGGGCCAGTCTAAGCAAGGTAGTGGAAGAAATGACTGAGTGGAAGGAGACGCTTGATAGGGCCGAAGAGGTCCTGGAAATGGCCCCGGGAGAAAGACAAGCTGCGGAGGGGCAAAGGACTGGCGCGGAGGTGTGAGTGCACAGGGATGTGAGGCCGCGGGTGACGGTAAACGAGGGGGTAGCCGAAGCCGCGAGAGGCGTTCCGGTGGAGTCCCGATGGGCAGACCTAATGGATGCAGAAGCGAGGTTAGAGGGAGCACGGGAGTTCCTTAGGGATAGACAAGGACATTGGCCGCTTAGGGGAGAAGAAGAGGAATGTCAAGACAGGAGGAGATGGGTCGAAAGGGTCCCGGAGGCTGTCACCGGTGAAAGGCCGGGCTTGGTAGGTCCAAGGTCTGGTGTGGAAGTAAGAATGCCGATAAGAGAAGGGGCATTCGAGGGCTCAAGGGGCTTCCCTATAGAGTCTCGGTGGGGGGATCTACTGGACGCAAGAATGGGGGAAGCCCTAGGGTTTCCAAGAGATGGGAGGGGGTACCGACCACCCCGGAGAGAAGAAGAAAGGGGACCAAGTAGAAGGGGCTTTAGAGACGAAAGACCGATGGAGGCTGGTAGTAGGCCACGTAGGTGGGCCGTGAGAGAAGCGGATGCTACATGGGGCACCGACGAGGTAACGGGCAAGAGTCAGGGGGTGGAGGCCTGGAGAAGCTTAAGGGGGCAGGGCCACACTCGGTGGGAGACAGATTGGCTGGAAGAGCGGGGCCGCTACGGGGAGGACCCCTGGGAACCTCCAAGACCTCGAGGCCGGGTAGAGGAGCCGGATCCCTCGTGGTACAAGCCGTACGACCCGGCAATCGATGGGCCAATGGAGGGTGCCTATTTTCGCCGATACGACGACCGACGAGTCCCTTACTATGACGTCAACTTGGGTCTGGAGACACTTTTCTTCGACGGAAGAGATGTGACGGGGTTCGTGGAGAAATGGGAGAGTTACGCGTACCGCAAGAGATTCTTCGAGAGGGAGTGGATTGACTATTTCATCCAGCACTCGGACCCAGAGTTAGACACCGCGATCCGAGCTATCTACCCTTCAGACGGGCGGTGGAGGACCTTCCGGGCAAGCCTGTTGCAGACTTTCGCCTGTGATGACCTAATCCCGACCGTAGAGGGCTTGCGACGGATTACAAGGGGAGAACGAGAGAGTTTGGTGGCCTTCACCCGAAGGTTCAAACTCCTGTCCCAGACCCTAGTAGATAGGGGCATGCTGTCTGAAGTAGATATGTGCGTGATGTTCATGTTGCACCTGCCCGAGGAAAAGAGGAAGGAGGTCCTTGAGAAGGCCCTGAGGGATTCGGCAAATTTCGAGAAAGTCGTCGAGGTTGTTTTCACAGGGGGAGGGGTAGACATAAGGGAATACATGAAGGAGATCTTGGACATGGCTCTCCGTAACATGTGAGGGACGCGGAACGATGGTCCAAGGGGGAACGATAGACCGCCTCCTGGTCCACCGGCTCCCCGGTGGGGAGAACGGCCTACCGGATGGAGGAACGAGTCGAGTGGCCCAGGGGGTTGGAGGAACGACCGGGAGATAGGGGGAAGTCGAGGTTCCGATTGGGGGAGTTCCAATTGGAAGGATGCTAGGGATGGAAGGTGGGGAGATGCCCCTCAAGCAAGGGCTTCTGGACCGCGACCGGAGGCTAGGGCGCCGCCACCACCGACACCGCCACCACCGGCTCCGCCTGCGCCTATAGCGGCAGCACACAGGGGGGTCCGCGCACCACCAATCCCCAAACTCGGACTGGGTGTGTCTACTGCAATGAAGAAAATCACATCAAGCGGGATTGCCCTTATCTCACAGAGGCTTTGAGATTGGGAGTGGTTAAGCTAAACGAGAACAAGTGGGTTGTGTGGGGGGATAGCGGAGAGGCGGTCTCCTTTTACCCATCAATGAAGGTGAACGTGGACAAGAGGGTGGCTCTTCAAGAGGCTAGACTAGGAAAGAAACCAGAAGTCGGAAGCTCCTCCAACACTGCGCACATCCAAATGGTGGAGTCACCGGGGGGGTTGTCCATTAGAGAGCCCCAAGTATGAAGCATCAAGTTCGTGGATACCCAGCCCGAAGAAGAGAGGCCCTGCCTAAGGGTGAGGACGCAGGTTGGGGCCGAGACTTCAGAGAACCAAGCTAGCGTGACGGAAGGTACGGAAGTAAAAAACGGCAACAATGACCAGCCGATGACCGACGCAAACGTGGTGGAGGAAAAGGAGGAACCCACATCGCCAAAATCGCCTAAGAAAAGGGGGCCCAAAAAGTTCGAAATGAAGTGCACTCTAGATGAGATAGACACGGTAGCACCTCTTAGGAGGACTCTGATGCAGCCCATGCAGTGCACCCTTTTAGAATATCTAGCCACGAGCAAAAGTGCCAGGGAGGAGCTCCTAAGCATCACAAGGAAGGTGAGAGTCCCGCTCGCGGTAGGGCCCACGGTGCCGGTGGAAGGTCCCACCAAGGAAGAACTACATGCCTCCCGCATTACCATGGAGGAGCTACCGGCCAATTTCTTCTCGGGGGAAGAGGCCAAGAAGTTTTACGTGCTAGGGAGTGACCAGCTCCAGGCAGTGGTAAGTGGGAAAAAGATGAGGGCTTTAGTGGACAATGGGTCCGAGTCTACAGTATGTAGGGACTACATCGCGCGAGAGCTGGGCCTGGAGATAGATCGAGGGGTGTCAATGTCGATGGTGGTGGCGGATAACAAGCTGCAACCGGCGGAAGGGGTGTGTCATAGCCCCGTAATTGAGGTAGCTGGTTGGAGGCCACGATACCGATCTTTTCGGTGAAGGAATGCTCCTCCGAATTGATCCTCGGGAGGACCTGGTTGAGCGCGGTACACGTGACCACGGTCGATTCGCCAGATGGCAGTCAAACCCTCTCGATCCGAAGTCCTGATGGAATCCGAGTGGTCCTAAAGACAGTAGATGCACAAGATGAACGTAACCAGACCAGCCTTACTAGGCGCAAGGGGGCCCAATCGAGGGTGTGCCGAGTCCGTCTAGAGGAAGTGCCCCTGACGGATAGGGGTACCAAAGGGGACCAATTGGAGATCGATGACGTGGGGGATAGGATAGTAATTAACGGCATGGGATACGAGAAGGAGGACGAGGAAGAGGAGTTCGGTGGGTGCGTCAGTTTGTCCTTTTTGGAGGGATCCCCCTAGCCGGCGGAGTTAAAAAGCACAAAATCGTGGCGGAGAAAGTGAAACCCGCTGCGGTCAGCCGGCATAGAACGGGGGAAGCTACGATATCGGAAGAGGAGATAGCCGATATGATGAGGAAGAGGAAAGAGACGGAAGGGCAAAGGATAACGGCCGATAGGCTGGCCAAAATGGATATAGGAGATGGGAATCTCACGGAGGAAGAAAAAGAGTTCATAGCGATGACCTTAAGGGGCTGCGATAAGGCCATTGCCTTCGACGACTCGGAGAGAGGGAGAATCGACCCAAGGTATGCTAAGCCTGCCCGGATCCACACGGTCCTGCACGTCCCTTGGAAGGATAGGCCTCAATGGAAGTATGCTAAAAAAGAGAAAGAAGAGATAGTGGCCTTCATCAAGGAAAAGATAAGGACATTCGTCGCGGAGCCTTACGAGAGTGCCTACTCCAATAAGTGGTTCTTTCTGAGGAAGGGAGGTAGCAACAAATTAAGATGGATCCAGAACCTCCAGAGGACCAACGCAGTCACCGTAAGAGACGTGGGGTCTATACCTGAGGCTGACTTGCTAGCAGAAGGGTCGGCGGGTCGCTCAATATACTCTGTTTGCGATCTCTTCTCAGGATACGACGAGATTCCCTTGGATTACCGGGACAGGCACATAACCGCCATGCATATGCCCTTAGGGCTGGTTCAAATGATGGTGGTACCGATGGGTTGGACGAATGGGGTAGCCGTGTTCCAACGGGCCATGATCGCGGTCCTCAAGGAATTCATACCCGAAAAGGTGGAGGTCTTCTTGGATAATTTCCCAATAAAAGGGTCGGTCGAGCGGGATGAGACCGAGGTTTTCCCTGGGGTTAGAAAGTTTGTGGCCGACCACATGAAAGATGTCAGGGACGTCCTCGAGAAACTAGACGATGCCAACCTCACGGTAAGTGGGACTAAGAGTCGTTGGGGCGTATCCTTCATCAAGATATTGGGGTTCATTTGCGATAAGGAAGGGCGGAGGCCCGATCCCGAGAAATTAGTAAAGTTGATGACCTGGCCTTCGCCGCTCAAATCCATAACGGAGGTCCGACAGTTTCTAGGGGTTGTGGGCTACTGGAGAATCTTCATAAAAGCCTATGGAGAGAAAGCGGAACCCCTGAGAAGACTCCTCAGGAAATCGGAAGGATGGGTTTGGGGAGAGGAGCAAGCCGCGGCCATGGAAGCTTTGAAGGGGGAGTTCCGCGAAGGTGGAGAAGTCCTAGGAGTCCCGTTTTTTTAAGACGAAGAGAGTCGTCCGTTTATAGTATCCACGAACGTTGGACCTCACTCAGTGGGGGGTCTCCTGTCGCAAAAGGACGGGGAAGGGAGAGAGAGACCGTTGCGATTCGAGAGCCGTACCTTGAATCCCGCAGAGAGAAATTATAGTCAATTCAAGAAGGAAGTGTTGGGGGTACTGCATTGCCTGAAAGCCTTCCGTCACTACCTGTACGGACGACGATTTCTCCTAAGGGTGAACCCGACAGCGGTGGCCGCAGTCCTCCAAAAGGATTTCTCACTAACAGATCCGACCATCGCCCGCTGGATGATCCATATCAGGCTTTACGACTTTAGGGTTGAAAGGATATCGGGGGCTAAGAACCAGGTCGCTGATGGATTGTTCCGGCCTCCCGTTCAAGAGGAGGACCTGCCTAGGCTTAAGAAGGAAGTAGAGACAATGGCCGAAGAGGTGATAATGAAAGTCGCTGCTAATAGGGCGCAAGTCGCAGGGAGCAGCCAAGGAGAAGAAGGAGGCCCGATGACTTTTCTCGCGAATCTCTACGATGGGAAGTACCGAGACATAGGATTGTACTTGGCCGGTAGGGAATCTAGGACTGAAAAGATCCAGCAAGAGGCACTGGGATATTGCCTGCGGGGAGGCCACCTCTTCAAAAGACCCACCAAGTTCGCGATACCCATGAGGGTGCTGTGCGATCCGGAGGAAAGAAGGGCGGTCATAGAGGAGTTACACGATGGGGTCGTTGGAGGTCACAAGGGGGTTAAAGGCACTTTCGATAAGGTCCGCAGGCTATATTGGTGGGACGGGCAATACGCCGAAGTGGAAAAATAATGTTCGACCTGTGAAGCTTGCCAGAGGAGGGCCACAGTTCGATACAAAGAACCCTTAGTTCCATCGCTTCCCTCGGTTCCGGGCGAGAAGGTCCATATAGACTTGGTGACCATGCCAAAAGGAGTCGGCGGTCTTCGGTATATAATCAACGCCCGGGATGACCTCACCGGATTCGTAGAAGCCAAGACCATTAAGAAAAAGACGGCGAAGGAGGTGAGTGATTTTCTCCTAGTGTATATCGCGCGGTATGGGTGTGTCGGGAGAATAGGAATAGTCATGGATAGGGGAGTTGAGTTCGTGAACCAAAAGGTAAAAGGGTTATTAGAAAAGGCAGGGATCGGGGCGGCCTATACAACCGCTTATCACCCTCAAAGCAACGCTCCGGTGGAAAGGGGGCACCAGACACTTGTGGACGCCCTAGCAAAATGGTGCAGGGGTCGCGCGGAACAATGATCCAAGTATTTACGGTACGCAGTTTGGGCGGACAACATCACGGTCAAATCCAGTACTGGGTACCCCCCTTACACCCTTTGGTTCGGTAGGCATTGTCCCCTACCCATTGGGTTCCACATAGACACTTGGACAAGTGTCTCATGGAAAACCAACATGTCTAGGGGGAAGCTATTGGAAGCACGGATACAACAAATAGCCGAAAATCTGGATGCCGGGGTAACCACGGCCAGTGAGAACATCGAAAGGGAGAGGGTGAAAGGGAAAGACAGGTGGGACAAAAATCTGTGGGTCCGAAAGGCGCCGATAGGGATTAACGACATGATGCTGATGTACGATTCGCCGCTAGAAAAGACCTGGAGCCGGACATTGGCGAACCAGTGGATGGGACCATATAAGGTCCTAAAGAGGTTGGATGGGGGGGCTTATATGCTCGCTGAATTGGATGGAAGTAGGTTACGGGACCCTATCGCTGGGAGTCGTCTCAAAATCTTCCGATCAAGGGGAACCCTGGGGGAGGAGCCGAAACTAAAAGGGAAGGAAGTGCTAGAAGCAGAACTGACCATCACTCATGAAAAGGGGGAGACCTCCAGACAAGGAGCCTCCTCTCGCCCAACCGGGAAAGGGTATAAGGTTCGGAAGACTTCGCTACCAAAAACCCCTACGAAGAAGAAAAGGCCTAGAGAAGAAGAAGGTGATGATGATCGACTAGGCAAGCGCCGGCTAAGGGAGAGGCGGAGTGCTTCAAGGAAAACCTTGAAAATCAAACGGGAAAAAGAAGAGAGGAAACGGAAGAGGGAGAGGCGCGAGAAGAGGAAGAGGAGACGGAAACGGTCATAGGATGATGCGCCATGAGTCTTAGTCCTGGGAAGGGTGATTGTGTCATAGTTAAAGGAGGACGGGTGTCACGGAACCAACGGGAAGGGTGTACCATAGTTAAGGAAACGTGCGGTATGCTGAGACATCGAAAGGGATTTTGTACCTTAATTAGGAGAAGAGCGTATAATTAGGAAAAACGGGCGTCTAGGGGCATGGGTAACCAAGGGAACCAGGGGAAATGGGATGAATTAAAATAAGGCGAAAGGAAATACCATGGGAAATGCTCGCCGGGGACGGGGAGAATCGGGGTGTGGGCTGGTTGTCGGGCGGCCGCCTACCAGCCGATGATTTTTTTTTCTTTGAAATGAAAACATTTTTTCCTACTTTACCGTTTTTGCGTGGTTTTGCCGAATGTATGCATATGATGGTATGATGTTTGAGGATGTCCTCGGGCTTCCTAGCCGTGATACTAACCTTACGATCGGTCGGAGTGAGGGTCCGAATCAATGTCGCTAGCGGGCACGGGTGGATTCGAGAAGAGAGGGATCTCGATGTCAAAGGCTGTTTGTGCGGGACGGACGGCGCACGACGAAGTGGGCCTTGGTCGGGACGAAAGCGGAAAATCAATTGGGGACCCAAGCCTGCTGTTACGAATCACTGTCGGATTACCCTGGGTGCGCATGGCAGGATTTGGTCCCTAACAGAGCTCAGAGGCAGTACCTGAAGTTCGGATAAGAAGCGACGGTGCCTTGTCATATAATACGGCCAAACGAGTCCGATACGACGATCACTTAAGGTTGGAGGCGGGGGTGATCCGGTCTCAGGAGTGCAGGTCGGCCTGCAGTTGTTCGAAAACCCAGCAGGCAGCAAGTCCGGGCTTCGGATAAAGGTCGCGAGAAAAGGGAGAGGAAGTGATCTGATTTTCGAGGTAGCCGTGGGAGGTCAGGTCGAGGCAGCATGTATGTCCCGCAGGCGGGTTTAACTCCCTGGTGTTGGAATGATACGTGTAACTGCAGGAGGATTCCCCGGGGGTCCTTGAGGCCTTAGTCGATTGAGGGGCGAGCTAGCGATGGAAAGAGCAACAGTCACGCGCAGGGACCCCGAGATATCAAAAGTCTTTAATCACGAATGGTGCAACCGGCCGGGAGGCCATGCGAAACCAACCGTCGCATATGGTGGGGCCAGAGGAAGTGACCACGCGGATGCTCACGCCTCGATGCCAACCGAGGGGACACCTAGCAGGCGGGGATGAAGGGCCTGGGTGGACACTGGTCAGTTCCTCCCTGGTGAGCGACGAAGCAAAAGGGCAAGCGCACCCTGGATGGTGAAAAAGGGGGGGGGGCTCGGAAGGAGAAGATCTGAAGGAGAGGATCAGCAGGGAAGGGAAGAAGAGATGAAACATCACAGAGATCCCCAGAGAAAGCTAACTGTCAAATTCGGCGGCGCGCGCTCTTTTTCGTTCTTGATAACTGTATCGGATCGTCGTCCACGAGGAGAATGCGAAGGGGGGGGGGCGTTCAACGAAGAGGGGGGAGCTCCGCGGAAAAATGGACAGAACACTGGGGGCATGAACCTGAGCGAGGTCTCCTGCAACGGAGAGAGGGTGGCGGCCGGTCTACGAATCGACGCACGGAATGAAGGTGCACAGGTCTTTGCAGGAGCTGCCGGGCGGACGGATCTGGAGCAAAAAGGAGAGTTTTTTCATGGTCTAATGGGCAGCGGCGGGAAAAACGGTTGAAGACGAGCATCGCTGCGCCCGCTAGCCTCCGAGAGAGCGGGGAGGGATCGAGGATGACAGAAAAGATGGGAAGAGCCGAGGAAGAAAAGCCGGAATCCCGAGCGAGAAGGGTGATTGGATGAGAAAGAGAAAGGAGGATTGAAGGGGAGGTAGCGGAAAGGCGAAATTTTCGCAAAAACTTCAAAAATCTCCCACCCATGATGAAACTGTCGCGGTGCGGGCAGCCAGAGTTGGCCGGGCCTAAGAGTATATAACGGGTAAGGGGGAGAGAAGCAGGGCGCGCACATGAATAGGATCACTAGCCAGAGCGCACATTCGGGTAAGGGTTCCAGCGCACGTCGGTGAATCAGCGCTCGCAACCGTACGAGAGAAAGAGAGAGAGAGAGAGAGGGAAAAAGAGAGAGAGAGAGAGAGGGAGGGGGATAGAGATAGAGAGGGAGAGAGGGGCATACTGTGCGCCGGGTCCAGTCTAAAGGAAGGGCGACGGGAAGAAGCCGTGGAAAGAGAGGCTAACGCGCGTGCGAGTATAGGCAGCGCTCCGCGAAGCGGCCCAGGCCGCGCGGTAAAGAGGAGTTCGGCGGTGGCAAGGCCACTTTCGGCTTGCGAAGGGGGGGGGATCGCGATCTGCAGATGGTCACGGCCCGGGCGCTAATTAGCTTTCGAGATCACTGGGGATGTTGGAGGTGAATGAGGGGAAAGCGCGCGGGGACTCGCGGCCATCACGCTCGAAGAAGGTCCTCGGACACCGCTAGGAAGAGGGAAAGAGAGCGCGGGCGCTCGCTGGAGAGAGAGAGAGAGAGAGAGAGAGAGAGAGAGAGAGAGAGAGAGAGAGAGAGAGAGAGAGACGAGGAGAGAGAGAGAGAGAGAGAGAGAGGGAAAGAGAAAGAGAGAATGCGCAGAAGAGCGCACGAGAGAGTAGAGAGAAGGGGCGTTCGGGAACGAGGCACGANGGAGAGAGAGAGAGAGAGAGAGAGAGAGAGAGAGAGAGAGAGAGAGAGAGAGAGAGAGAGAGACGAGGAGAAAAGGAAGGGGTAGAGAGAAGGGGCGTTCGGGAACGAGGCACGAAGTCCGCGATCGAGGAGAGGCGGGCGAGAAAAAGGAGACGACGGAGAAAAAAAGAAAAAGAGAGAGAAAAAAAGAAGGAAGAAAGGGAAAAGAGAAGGAAGGCGGGGGGCGGCCGGCGCCCGACTTGGGAACGCCCCTGAAAAAGTGCGCCCGGTGACACTCGTCTACTTCGGCTCGGAAGGAGCGAGGCGCCGAGAAAAGAGTCACCGAGAGTCGCGCTGGGCTACGACTTCCTGTTTCGCAACAGCCCGCCCCTCCGCGGGTAGCAAGCCTCGAACATGGACGCTCTCGAAAACAAGGACTTCCCTCAACCCTCCTCTTCTGAGGACGTGGCGCCCGGTGGGTGCGACTGGGCGAGGAATTGGGCTGTGCCAGCGTCGGTTGAGGGAAGAGTCGGCCGATTGCACAAGGGGGGGCAAAGCGAGTCAAGGGAAAGGGGTAGCGGGAGAGGACAAGCGGCGACGGGAGGGCGGAGCGAGAAAGAGAAAGAGAAAAGGAAGGGGAAGGAAGGAGCGAGAAAGAAGAGAGGGAGAAAGAGAGAGGGGGCGAAGGGGCTGAGGGGCTTCTTCGCCAAGAACTTGGTTTCTCTTGTTTCCGTTCGTTCTGCTCTGGTTTGACCAAAGCCTCAGCAAGTAATAGCGAAGTTGGTTCTCTCCTTTCTTGTTACAAGCTGTAGTCGGCAGCAGTGAGCTCGGTTCTTTCGTGATTCGCTCTGTTCGCGTGAAATCAAAGCTTCAGCGTGTAATAGCGAACTTGGTTCTCTCTTTTTCTTGTTACAAGTTGCAGTGGGCAGCAGTGAGCTCGGTTCTCTCATGATTCGCTCTGTTCGCGTTAAATCAAAGCTTCAGCGTGTAATAGCGAACTTGGATCTCTCTTTTTCTTGTTACAAGCTGCAGTGGGCACCAGTGAACTCGGTTCTCTCGTGATTCGTTCTGTTCTCATTGGATCAAAGCTTCAGCGTATAATTGCGAACTTGGTTCTCTCTTTTCTTGTTACAAGCTGCATTTGGCAGCAGTAAGCTCGGTTCTCTCGTGATTCGTGTTCGTTCTCGTCTGATCAAAGCCTCAGCATGTAATAGCGAACTTGGTTCTCTCTTTTTCTTGTTACAAGCTG
>BFEA01000247.1:784735-796818 GCA_003427395.1 Chara braunii
GGAGGGGGGAAATGGCGGGGCAGCAAGAGGAGGCGAGGGGGAAATATTAACTCAGAAAATCCCCCAAAAACTTAGGGGCATATAACTTAACTAAATAAAACCCACACATTTGTTCTTTGAAATAACCACACTTTAAGGTCATGTTCAGCAGACCCGGACAAAATGGTCCAGGATCGACCCAATTATCCAATCGGACTGCCTGAACAGTAAAGGGGTTCCTGGACATTAGCCTTGGTAACATAACATTACGCCTCAAGCCAAAAAAAATAAAATCATAACAAAAAATAAAAAATTTGACATATAAACAAAAACGTACCTGTTCAATGTTGTACAAATTTACACTGCAAGAAACCTTCTTGATGCGTTTGTACTTTCTGCACCCTCCGAGTGTTAACAAACTTTTCATATTTAAAAAAAAATAATTTTATTATTGAAAAATTAATTCATGACATACTTATTGATGTAAAATTCTTCACTTGTTAAAGCATGTCGACCATTACGAGCATTGTACTTCAAAAACTTTGGGATAACTTGAACGACATCTGTGATACTGGCAATACTAATTATCCCACATCTGACAACTTGATCATTCATTTCCCATTTTACTTTCGAGTAGCCTGATATGTCAGTTCTACCTCCTTGCACATCTGTATACCATCGAACAAAAGTCAATTCCTCATTAATATCCGCAACACATGATTGTACTTTAAATAACATTAACAAACCAGCATGCCATCGGACACCATTTTCGCCAAAAACACAGACATCATTATATACAGCTCTCTCATRAAAAGAAGGAACTGCCCGTGCAATATGTACGACTTCTCCTCGAGTAGTTCCATCTAATTTTGCAGCAATCGCTACGCTTCTATAAATGAAAATCCGAATATCCTCCACATGATCAATTACTTGCTGTCCGCGAAAATATTCATGAAGAGAAGGTAAAAATTTATCACGACAAGAGATTCCCGCAATCCATTTTGCAGTTGTTATGTTAACCCCAATCATATCCTCCAAAGCCACACCAAAACATCGTCCCTTAACAGGTATATTATTTATTGGAGTACAAGATAATGCATTCTTACCTCCTTCCGCAATTACAATATGAGACTCGTACTTCTCATGATGGATGTGTGGTTCATATAAATTCTCATCGACAACATCTGATATGTTGCACCATTTGCATATCCGCATTGCGTTTGTTAGTTGCTTTGTATGAGACCTTTGCATTCTTAATATAATCGTGTTCCCAACTTTCACTAGAAAAGTATTTTGGTAATCCAGCTCGCATAATTGCATTTCTCATATTTGTTAAATCATGAATTTTTGCCAATTGTCAGCGTGAGGGTTGATATTGTTTTAACTTCTTCCTTACAAATTCGACAAAATCAATAATGTTTTCTTCTGTGGTTTCCAATGATTGCAATGTATGGGAGGATACTCGAAACATTTCAATATAAAAATTTAAAAGCTTCACAAATGCCTTTGTTATATAGTCATGATTTTTTATGAAAGTCACACCATTCACAACAAAAACAATGACTTGCATTATAGAGAGATTTTGCTTTCCTTCGAATTTATGGTTTGACAAAACAAAACTCTTATTTTTCAATCTTCTTCCGACTGGGACTGTGAAGGATGGATAACACGAGTCTAAGTCTGCTATGATTGACAGACGAGCATCAAGTTCCTCTAACAGTGATTTTGTTCTATCGTTTGACATTTCCTTACAAACTTCCTTCAAACAATTGAACATGTGAACTACAATCCCATGATCAATAGTATGCGTGATATCCGGTGCAAGTGCCAAATGATAATCGCAATCAGGAAGTCTAGCACTTTCTAGACCACAATAAACCCCCCATAAACCATTAACAATAACAGAAGACTGCATGCCTGTTCTTACAACCACATCTACACCTCGTCTCCTTTTGTCTTCAATCTCTTCAATATTGCTCTCAGGAGCATGAACCCATTGCAAAATCATCTTATTCACTGCTTCTGTACGATATATTGTGGCTTGATCAGTAGAACAAACTCTTCTGACATCTGCAAAACGAGATTTTGGAATTATACATGTAGGACAATAAACAGCTTTCTTAACATATGAAAGAGAACTTCTTTCTTGATGATCTTGAATATAATTCATTATCACAGGATGAACTTTGACACATCTACCATCATATGTTTCAATACCTATGTCATTATGACAAACATTCTTTGCTTCTTTCAATATCAAATCTAATGCTTCATGAAATATTTTCATTCTCGCAACCTGAAGTTCAGCTTCATTCTTTTCCCAACCACAAAGACCAGGAATATGATGAACATGTGGCAAATATGCCAAAAGACGACTTTTCGATGGTGCACCAACAAGAGGCATCATCAATGGATACGCATGAGTTTGTTGACGTTCATCTATTGTCGTCTTATCTGAAAATAAATAAAATGGTATCACATAACGATCTTCGTCTTTATCTTCACGAATTACATCTTCCAAATTTCTCCACAATGATCCAGTTTCAGGTCTTTTTATCACGTGTCCACATTCAGCCCGTACAACTTTCAAAACAAACCGATCTCCAAGAGTTTTGTTCGCTGTTCTCACTAATCCCTGAAAGTTTTTTTCCCAATCTCGATAATAAACTGTTGCATGAGCCTGTATCGGCCACCACACTTCCCGAAGATCAACTGAAGATCATCCATCATCCTGTGTTAATTGATCAATCCAACGGTTCAGTTCTCGACCATTGGAATACCGTAAAGCATCAACATTGAATTTTGGGTTTTTAATAACGTCTATAATTGACGACATCCTTTTCAGTTAGACCCATCTCATTTCGACACGAGAAAAATGCAGTTGCTAGCTTTTTGGACGAGTCAAATTCCGTTTCTTCTGAACACTCAATCATCTGATCGACAGCATAGGGTTCCGCTATTCTTATTTCAGACTGTTCTAAAGCATGATTATTATCATCGAAAATCGAATTTTTCAAATCCCTTTCTAAAAGCAAAACCCGATTTATGTGGGTTGTTCCTCGAACATGATTATCATACGTAATTGCTGAAGAAAAATAACGACGACAAACATGACAATTGAATCGGTTTACTTCCATTGTTCTATGACTTATTTTTAGATTTTAATTGTCATTCCTAAGAATAACCGTAAAAATCCACAACAGAGACTGTAAAGCCTCAATAAAAAATTGTTTACCTTGTCGACGGATAAGTCAACGAAAGTCTAGACACGGGTGTGAAGAACCACAACAAACCCTATACCTAGGTCTCCGACTTTAAGAGTCAAATCTGAACCAACGATCAATTGCAGTCACAACACTATACAACTCGTCGATCCCTACAAAGAAACCTTGGGTCAAAATCATAAGTAAAACCAACCTTACCACTAATAACCACCCTAAATATTGAAGGACAGACCTAACTAAACTACTTCCTGAAACAACGGGTAAGTTTAACTTAAATTCTGAAAGATCGGCCTAAGCATCAAGGACTGGACTAATGGCAAGAGGGTTTCACCTATAACAGCGAGGGTCGGACGAAAATAGCAAGACTTGAACCTAAAACACCAAGGATAAGCCACTAACCTAAGAACCAGGTTGGAGTACTCGAGGACCAAGCGCCATTCTAGGTACAGTGTCAGAGCACCAAGGACCGACTTTAAGCTTCAAAAAACAAATGCAAAAAAAAAAAGAAAAAAAGCCAGTTCTCAGACCCCAAGGACCGGGCCACAGTATGAACAATAAGACTTGAACTTAAAGCACCGAGGATATGCCACTAACTCAAGAGTCAAGCCGGAGCACTCGAGGACCAACCACTATTTTGAGGACACTGCAAGGTCACAAGCACCGACTCTGAACCTCAAAGACTCGATTAAAAAAAAAAAAAAAAAAAGTCTTCAGACTCCAAAAGCCAAGCCACAGCACGATCAGCAATTACCTAGACCTCGGATTGCAAGGATCAGGTCGTGACCGACGCTCAAAGACCAAGAGCACACTACTCAATGCGGAAATTAACACAGCGTAACCATAAGACGAAAACATCAGCAAGGAGGATAATCCTAACCACCATGAGCCGACATAAATACGGAAGGACTAACCTGCAATGCCAAGAGATAGGCCAACCAAGGACCGACCTACAATGTCGAGAGATAGGCCAACCAACCTGCAATGCCGAGAAATATGGAAGCAAGGAACGACCTGCAATGCAGACAGATAGGTCAACCAAGGACCGACCACTAATCCAAGTACTAGGCCTGAAAATACACGGATTGATCACGGTTCCAAGGATATAGTTTGGATTCAAAAGACAAGGTTCAAAAACGAGAAACCAGGACAAACATTCCAAGGATCGGGCCAAAGCACAACTCGCCAAAACGTAGTCCTTGCACGACCAAATCAGCAAGGGACCTATTAGAGTGGTGAATGATATATTTAGATTTTGAAGAAGCAGACTAAGCACCAAGGACCGAGCCAAAAAATCAAAAAACAAAAACTTATAGCCGCAACACCAAACTGAAGTATCGCGGGTACCAAAATAGCAAGACTTGAACCTAAAACACCAAGGATAAGCCACTAACCTAAGAACCAGGTGGGAGTACTCGAGCACCAACTACCATTCTAGGTACAGCGTCTGAGTACCAAAGACCGATTTTAAGCTTCAAAGAAAAAATTCAAAAAAAAAAAAAAAATCAGTTCTCAGACTCCAAGGACCGGGCCACAGTATGAACAACAAGACTTGAACTTAAAGCACCAAGGATAGGCCACTAACCCAAGAGTCAGGCCGGAGAACTCGAGGACCAACCACTATTCTGAGGACACTGCCAGATCACCAATCACCGACTCTAAACCTCAAACACTGGATTTAAAAAAAAAAAAAAAAAAAAAAAAAAAACAGTCTTCAAACTCCAAAAACCAAGCCGCAACAGGATCAACAATTACCTAGACCCCGGATTGCAAGGATCAGGTCATGACCGACGCTCACAGACCAAGAGCACACTGCTCAATGCGGAAATTAACACAACCATAAGACGAAAACATTAGCAAGGAGGACAATCCTAATCACAAAGAGCCGACATAAATACGGGAGGACTAACCTGCAATGCCAAGAGATAGGTCAACCAAGGACCGACCTGCAATGCCGAGCGATAGACCAACAAACCTGCAATGCCGAGAAATATAGCAGCAAGGAGGGACCTTCAATGCAGAGAGATGGGCCAACCAAGGACCAGCCACTAATCCAAGTACTAGGCCTGAAAATAAACGAATTGGTCACCGTTCCACGGACAGAGTTTGGATTCAAAAGACAGGGTTCGAAACGAGAAACTAGCACAAACATTCCAAGGACCGGGCCAAAGCACAACTGGCCAAGACGTGGTCCCAGGGCGACAAGGACCAAATCAGCAATGGACCAATTAGAGTGGCGAGTGATAGATTTAAATTTTAAAGAAGCAGCCTAAGCACCAAGGACCGAGCCAAAAAATTGAAAGACAAGAACTCATAGCAGCAACACCAGATTGAAGTATCGAGGGTACCAAAACAACAATACTTGAACCCAAAACACCAAGGATAAGCCACTAACCTAAGAACCAGGTTGGAGTACTCGAGGACCAACCGCCATTCTAGGTACAGTGTCAAGGCATCAAGGATCTACTCTAAGCCTCAAGGACCAGATCCAAAAAAAAAAAAAAAAAAAAAAAAGCCTCGGACTTCAAATCCGCGTCACAGTACGAACAACAAGACTTCAACTGAAAACACCAAGGATGGGTCACTAACCCAATAGCCAAGCCGAAGCACTCAAGGACCAACCACTATTATGAGGACAATGCCAAATCACCAAACACCTGCTAGAACCAATTAAAAAAAAAAAAAAAAAAAAAGCAGTCCTCAGACTCCAAAGACCGGGCCACAGCACAATCAACACATACCTAGACCCCGTACTGCAAGGACCAGGTTCTGAGCGATGCTAAGAAACCAAGAGCACACTGCTCAATGCGCAAAGCAACACAGAGGAACCATAAGATGAAAATATCAGCAAGGAGGACAATCCTAACCACAAAGAACCGACATAAATACAGAAGGACTAACCTAAATCAACAAGGAGCCAAATAGACGGGCAAAGCAATGACGCGGATCCAAAAGGACCCGTCGACGCACCAAGGACTGAGCCTAATGGCAAAGGACCACGCCTATGGCAGAAAAAACCGACCTGCAATGTCAAGGGGCAGACCAAAAATTTGATGTTAAATACTATACAAGGATTAGGCCTGAGCTCGAAAGGAATCCATCTCTGTTCCAAGGAACGACTTAATGACTCAAAGACTATGTCAGAAAACTAAAAATGAGTCAAATGCTCCAAGTACCAAGCCAAAGCATGACCGACCAAGACATAGGCCCTAATTGACAGAGATCAAAACTGAACCAGCACTCGAGAAGCAGTACCGACAACACAACACTTAAATTGATAAAAAGAAAAAAATCATGATATGGGATGAGCAATGAGTAAAAGCCTAACTAACAAGAACCAATATAAATACGCGTGGATTGACCTTAACCATCAAGGGACTACACAAAGGGCCCAAGGACCCTCTCAGATTATAAGGACCAGACTAAGCATGAAGCAACGAGCCTTAACACCGAAGGACCAAGCCGATGACAACAATAACCGACGTGCAGCAAAACAACAAGAATTGAGCCTAGAACACCAAGAACCGACCATAGTTCCAAGGGTCCTGCTAAACCACCAAAGACCATCACTATGACTCATAACCAGGTTCAAAAACTAGAAATGATACCCGATACTTCAATGACTGTGTTGAAGCACAACTAGCCTAAATCTAGGCCTCGAATTGCAGGGACCATGTCTAAAACAATCCTTGCGTACCAACATCACATTAAACAACACTCGAGTCAATGCAAACAAACCATGGAATAAAAATATGAGAAAGGAGGACCAACCTAACCACAAAGATCCGACACAAACACTGGAGCAACGGTGGACAACAAAAGGGGGCAAAGGACCAACTCAGCTTCGAAAGGATCAGCCTAAGTGACAAGGACTGAGCCTAAACATCAAAGGATCAAGGCTATGGTAGTAAAGACCGACGTGCAATATTCAGGTTCTTTCAAAAGCAGCAAGACTTGAGCTTAAAGTACAAAGGACGAACCGCTATTATATGAACCACACTCATACTTAAGGAGGACCCACCACCGTTCCAGGTCCAAAGACTAAAAAAACAGGTCTCGGACCCTAAGGACCAATGCAGGAAGGAACGACCCACAATAAGGAAGGAACGACCTAGGCCTATAGTAGGAAGGAACGGCCTACAATAAGGATTGAGCTTAAAATATGGAGGACCAACAACTATTCTAAGAACCACATCGACACTTGAGGACCGACCACCATTCCTATGATCATGCTAAAGCACCATGGGCCGCTCCACGACCTAGAGACCATGTCGAAAGACAAAAAAACACATCGACACTTAAACCACCAGTACTTGGCGCAACTTTCGATGTCGGGCCTGAATATGTCTTGCACACCGTTTCGCGCCGAGCCGCCAGCCAAACAAAAAAAATTCATTTTGGTTGGCGGCGCCAACCTTTGAGGTCAGGGACCCCGGACTCCAAAAGTTGCGGGGCGTTAACGACAACACCCCGCGGTCGATGTATGGGATAAGTACTGGTGGTTTAAGAATGACCGACCACCATTCCCTATGACCATGCAAAAGCAGCAAGGATTGAGATTAAAATACGGAGGAGTAACCTTTATTCTAAGAACCACTTCGAGACTTTAAGAGGACCGACCACTATTCAATCTATGACCGTACTAAAGCACCCTTGGCGTCTCTACGACTCAACGATCAGGACCAAAGGCAAAACAGAACAGACCACAAACTCTAAGAACTGAGGCATAACATAACCAATAAGTACCTATACGCCTTACTACAATAACAAAGTCCGAACCAACACTAGAGGATGAACACCACATTTTACAACACTGAATTCACCACAAGAAAATCATGATACAAAATTGTGAGGAGGAACAAATAAAAACTACAAGATTCAAAAACTGAAATTTGAGATACAAAACAACTAACAGGGTACTTGACATACGGTAGCATTGTGATGATCCTTGACATAAGCGCAAGTATGCGTGAAAATAGGAACCTTGAAACAACTAATATTGACAATGAAACAGGTACAACCACGTTTATAAGAAGTTCCTTAGGTCAAAGATGAAACATTCATAGCCGGAATCGTCATATCACTCATCTTAAAACAACAAAAAAGTTATTGAAAAAACACTACGAACAGAGAGCGGTACATTTTTTCTCGGGCTAGGCTACCAGAGTGGCGTCGGATCACTTGCCCGACCACGAAAAAATAAAATAAAATAAAAAATAAATTATTTTTTATTTTATTTTTACGTTACTTTTGGTAAAGAATTTCAATGTGCCCCTGAAGCAAAAATTGTTTTATTTATTTCTCCACAAAATATAGTTTTTGTGGATTTTTTAGATTTTTTTTTCTTTTTCCTGAAACTTGGGACTTTTTTTTTTTTTGCTAAGACATCACGTCCTTGCACAGCCAGGCCGCCTTGGAAAACAAGGTGACCCGGTCGGCCCGACTGGTGACCTAGATCTCGAGAGCGAAAAACGCATAATAGAACTCACCCGAAACACCCTGCGAAGTTCACACCTCACACACTTTCCTCTTACCACGCTGCATGCATGCTTAAGTATCTGCTCATGTTTAACAACTAAATACAAAAAAATAAAGAAACTCACACACAAACAAGTTTCCACAATGCATGCTCCACAAACAATCATGCACGAGAGAAACCTACAAAATGGAAGTGTTATTAGAAAAGCATAAAAGTACGAAATTCAAAATGAGTTTTAAATTTCATTACTCAATGATAAGAGGTTGAGCAACGTATGTTTTTGGGTCGGAGCATCACACCCATAGATTCAAATACAACTCATTAAAATAGCCAATGAAAATGTCAATGCACGAATTTCAAACAAGGGGAGAAGGCAAAAGTAGAGGGGAAAACAAAAAAGATACCATTTATAGGACAATTGTTCCCTAAGTAAAGACGACGACAGTAACAAACAAAAAATAATAAATCATCAATATCTTGTTAATATGGCTAAAATACTGTAATACACTTCTCCATATTATCAGCTGAAAATCTTACAAAATTTCCCTTTACGAAAGCTCCAGGAATATTTCAAGCAAACTCTCAAAGAAGAGTTCCATCAAATCGTCTATCTAACGGTCCAACTACAAGTTAATTACTTCGTCGAAAATCACGGAAGACCATTCAGGTGCACCAACGTTCCCTATTGGCTACCCGACCAATTAGTGAGAGGCGGTTCCATAATGACTTGCCATGAAAAAGAGGGATGAACAATATCTTTACAACACTCTAGTAGTGTTGAGGCAACGATCTTGAAAACTTCAAATGCCTTTCTTCTCTATTCGCCCTCCCCAAGTGCCTCGAGATATAAACCTGGTTTCCTCAATGACCCTGTCATTCACATATACTTTCCGTTGCAATCGTACTCGGTAATGAGTTGAATCTTTATTGCTCGTCTACAGTTAATGTCCACGTCGTAAGCTACTCTCTCTTCTCTTCCACCATCTTCACGATATTATGGCATATGCCGATAAAATCTCCTCTCAAACGCCATCACCCTCTCCCCAACGCTTGTAGAGCTAAAAACGACAAGTTCTGTTGCTGTCGTTATTCTTGCCATTGCAAAATCTTCCCCCTCAACCCAATGAAGTAACGATAGTTACCCCTCCCGCGCTCCGAAGACCCTCCCTTGTTCGAAAGAGGTCTACGCTCAGAAATTCAAAATCAACCTATTGCCTGCGTGCACCTCCTTAGAGCTACTTATACTAAGCGAAATGAAACAGTCTTTCAATGTCTTGACATTGCTCCTAACTCAGAACCATGTACTTGAAACGATTTTCTCGGCCATTAAGGCCAGGGCAAATTGCTGATAAAATTTCGAGAGTATGGGCGTGCGTTATTATGGCGCACGCTGTGATGGTTAGGATCAACAGTAATACCCTCCGACCGAAAAGGTCGAGGGGCTGATTGGGTTAGTATTGTGTCGAGTAGATCTACGACACACACACTGAGATTTGGGTCGATACCTGCCTACCTACTGGTCCTATGCGTCTAAAAAAAATGCAAACTTTTTCTGCTCGGCCTTGAGTACTCGACACATCTATGTCTACTTAATGTGGTATCGGCCCACCCGTTGCTTGAGTGTTTTCGCGACTCTTAAGCATCGCGGACCGCTTTCGCGCCACTTGAATGTTTTCTCCGTCGTGACCCTCAATGTCATGGCCACGGCTAAGTACCGGCCCTTCGGGCCTCTCGATCAAACTACGTGCCTTTGTGGATCACACGTACACTCAAGACGACTAACACTCAGACAGGCACGCGAACCAGCAAGCGTGCACACACGCACAGACTCAGAAATAGGCTTCGACCACTAGGTGGGCGGAGCCCCAATCCACTATATTTACCTGAGCTGCCTCTTTCTTAACATGAGTAGGAGCTAGCTTAGTGGGTTAAGGTATGGGTTGCCAAGTGGGGGATGTAGGGATCGAGGCCTACCACCTTCTGAGCTAGCTCTTTTTTGGCAAGGAGCTCAACTACTGTTTGCCCCGCGTCTGGACCACCGGGACTTGAACCCGTGACGTGAATATTAGGATTAGTTGTGGTTAGCTGAGCCCCTGCTTGACGGGGAGCCGACACTTGGCCTGTACAGGTAACTGGTAGTTGGATTTCACTTAGATTCGTTTTCTTTTAGTTTTCTTATTATTTATTTATTTATTTTATATATATATATATTTTTTCTCTTTTCTGTTGTTTTCAACCGTAGTTGGTTTTCGTAGATTCACCTTCATAAATCTGCCTCCAAATCCGGGCAGATTTAGTGAAGGAAACTAAGAATTTTTTTTTGCTGCAAGCTCGGCCCCGTCGCGACCACGATCATGCAGGATCTACCTGCGATGTGGTGAAGTTTGGTGTCGTGGGGGAGTGGGTCACCGCGAGCGGGGGGGCAACCAGCGAGCAAAGCGGGGATATGGCTCCGATAGGGGAGATGCGCGCGGGGGTAGCAGAAGGGGAACGCGCCAAGGAACGGGAAATGGATCGTGCAGAAGGAGGCGGCGCGTGGGGGAGACGGTAAGAAGAGGAGCGGGAAGGTAGCGAAGAGGAGAACGACAGAAGGAGACGAGGGAGGAAGGAGGTGTAGCGCGAATAAGCGAAGGCGACCGCGCGGTGGAAGCAGCGGGGCAGTGCAAGCACGACTGACAAAGGTAGCATGCGGGAGCGGCGGAGAGATCATGCAAGGAAAGCAATGAGATGGCAGCAAGCGGAAAAAGGGAGGAGTGTCAGAGGATGAAGGGAAAAAGGTCGTGAGTAAGGAGGAGAAAAGGGGATAAAGGGAGAAGGAGAAGGAGGAAGAAGAAGAAGAAGAAGAAGAAGAAGAAGAAGAAGAAGAAGAAGAAGAAGAAGAAGAAGGAAGGAGGGAGAAGAAGAAGAAGTAGGAGGAGAAAGGGAAAGAGGAGGAGAAGGAGTGCTTACCTGACCAAGCTCCGACGACGACAGTGATGAAGGCGACACTGAAGAAGCAAGAACAGGTAAGCCTTCGATCTCACGGCTTACCTCATAGTACGTCAATAAGATAAACAAAATAGAATAAATAAATAAAAATAAATAAATAAATAAATAAATAAAATAAAATCGAATGAACCTACCGCTAAGCAGGGGTAGGTGCACTACAACTACTTGCGTGTGCCTGAGCGTGTGGGTGCGTGAGTACGTAAGTGTGTGTGTGTGTGTATGTATGTGTGCGAGAGAGAGAGAGAGTCTATAAGTCTCCGACATTGGCCAACAGCTAAGTCTCCAACTCGCGCCTCGCCGTGCGATACTTGGATCGATAGAATGAGCACCTCAAAAAGTGGCAGTGTATATTTCCACGTTTCAGCGGAATATTCATTCCGTTTTTGCTCGTCCTATCGATGGAGTGTGTGTGTGTG
>BFEA01000247.1:809202-823669 GCA_003427395.1 Chara braunii
GAGCGAGCGAGAGAGAGAGAGAGAGAGAGAGAGAGAGAGAGAGAGAGAGAGAGAGAGAGAGAGAGAGGGAGGTATCATTTGAAAGTCTTGAAAGTGACTGTTATGTTTTTGACTGTGGCTCAATGGACCGTTATAAATAAGGTTGTGATTATTTAAGTACGTGCGAGCTCGCTGACAGTATCAAGCTGGGTTTTTTCTTTTTTTTTCTTTGTTTTTTTGCCCTCCTTCTTCTCTCCCTCACCTTGTGCCTCTTTGCATTTTCAATGGTCATTTGTAATCTCGATTGCAATTTATGGTTTACTGTGAATGCATCTCTCTTCTCTTTCTCGGCATCATCTCTCTTTGTGTAGTTTTGTTGTTTGTAATTCCCCTTCTATGATATACTGTTTACTGTTTGCTTCCGCCACCCCCCTTCCCTCCCTCTTTTGAAATATGGCTTACTGTTATCTCTTTCCTCGGGTGGTTGTTTCGTTTTTTGCTTCTGTCTCCGTTTTCTCTTGAAAAACGGTAGCTCCTAACATGAATGCATCAACGATAAATTTGAACTCTCTATCATGTAATATATACGTATATGTATTTATGCTTATGTGTATATATGTGAGTCAGTCAAGCACTACCAGTAGCGATGTACGTCATCCCTTGTCTCCACCGGATATGAGGGGACACCACCCCCTCCCTTCCCCATCCCTCTCCCACCCGCATGTTTTGCAAATGGGAGGGGGTCGTCTTTACCGCCTATTGGTAGATAGATAGATCGTGTGGATTAGAACTCTTGCCATGTTTTGTGAGCAGGAGGAGATTGACGCTTTCTAGGTGAGGAAGAATTCCTTCATTTTTTTTTTTGGACTTCATTGGTCGTGACTCGTGAATGCTAATGTTAGGGGCTATCGCACTTGAAAAGAAAAAGGTGTTACCCCACTTCACAAGAAACGAAGGTTGAACTTAGATGATGTAATCAACAGTCAAATGATGTATTCAACAGTCAAACCGAGATGTAAATCAACGGTCAACCAGAGATGCAATTAACATTCAAATGCATGTCAGAGATGCAATTAACATTCAAATCCTGCTGAATGTTATAATGTTAAGGGTCATACCACTCGGAAAAAAAAAAGGTCGAAGAGAGGTGTAATCAACAGTCAAACCGAGACGTCATCAACGGTCAAGCAGAGACGTAATCAACAGACACCAAGCAGACACGACACAGAGACCCAAGCAGAGAGGACCCAAAGATCTGACTTGAAGTAGATCAGGGTGACCGTGTGTGTGTGTTTGTGTGTGTGTGTGTGTGTGTGTGTGTGTGTGTGTGTATTTATTTCATGGATGCTGCTGCGTCCATTGATCGACGATCAAGATCGTCATCAACTTAGACATGTGTCTTGTCTGCAAGGTCGATCGAATAGTCTTGATGAACTTGAACTACTGAGGGCATATACTCACACTATGAGTCTCTTTTAAGTGTATCTGATTGCAATGACGACCATATCTGACTGCACCTGACCACAATGACGTCCAGAGCTGAGTCAAAAAGGTCCTAGTGTACGCCCTGAATGTATTTTGCTCTCAGATCGGCACTTGGATTGCTGAGGTGCGCAGTTGTTATAAGTTTGCACTCTGCTCACAGGTCAACTAAGATCTATTGTATGCAATACTTTGAAGAAGAACCTAGTCCATGAAACAGGAAATGTGGATGTTGAAACGGACCGGTTTCTGGACTAGGTTGGCTATGGAACTGGGGAAGTTTAACGACACCATAAGGGGCAGAGCCTATAGTGGGGTGATAATTTGCTATGCTGAGGAGGATGACAAAATTGTCGGGGCAGCTAACCCACTGGGTTCATTACCGAAATCTAGTGGAGTCTGACCTAGTAAGCTCATAGAAGCCCAATGGGATTTGATCCCTCCAGTGCACTTGTTTTTGTTGAGTATCAGCAGGTACGTATTAATTATCTGTGATCGTGTTTTTTTTTTTTCCTTATGTTTGAACAAACTTGTTTGTGATTATCCTGAGGGTATACTTGTGTCTCCTTGTGCATTGCACCAGATTTGATTCCTCTGCTTTTATTACTACTGCAGTTAATCGTTATCTCATTTGTGTCAACTTTCAAGTATCAGCAGGTACGTATTAATTGTCCGTGATCGTTTTTTTTTTGTTTTTTTTTTTTGCCCTCGTATATCGTTTGAGCAAACTTGTTTGTAATTATTAGACCACCAGTTCACACCAAGCTAAATTGATGAACCAAAAGTTGCACGTTTCTGAGCCTGACTGCTACAGTAACAGGCTGAAAAGAAAAATCTTGGGGTACTGGTACCAGCCTACCAGGAAACTCAAGTGTTGTACCTCGTGCCAGCAGATGGCACCCAAAAGACAAGCTGGACAAAAAAAAAAAAAAACGAACTAAATCCAGATCAATGATGAACAAAGACAGTTGTGCAAGGATTATGAGCGAGAGCGATATACAGAAAACCAAGTTGCAAAATCACGCAAATGTCCAGATAGACATGTACAAGCAGAGAGCACAATTGCACCAAGATTTCATCCAAATGAGAGCAATACAGTAAACTCGTGAGCCAATGTTCAAGCCCTTAGGCCACACTAACGCAATATTCAAAGTCGCTCCTCTTTCAAGGCTCTTTGTCCGACGCCCAACGCCCAGGCTACTCTACTTGCCTATCTACCGTACCTACGTTCATGCAACAGACTCACTTCGTCTTCGAAGACCAATGTGCATGTCGTCAACATCAATGCCGACCTCCCACATACACCAGGTACGTATCTCCGCCTCCCCGCATCACCCCCTGTCACCCACTCTTTGTGCCTTCTCTCGAAGACCCCCCCTGTCGCCCTTCACCTGCCTCGCAACCTGCAGCCCGGCTCAGCGCCTGTGTGCGCCTCTGCCCAACACTAGCGCATGCAGTCACCCGTTTGCTAGCACAGCAGTGTGTATGCAATGCCCGCATTGGCCAGAACGCCAATCCCTGGCTGCCGTCCTTCCTATATGGAAGTGGCAGCCTCTGCTCGACTGCACGGGCCTGGCCGTGAAGGTTTCCAGTAGCTTCCGGTCGGGCCCCAGTACCTTTGCCCAGGCCAACTTTGACAGTTGCGGGCCTGGGCCCTTTTCAGTTGGGCACACTCAGAACATTCCAGGCTTTGGATGTTTGTTGCACTTGCACTGGACCATGGGGTAGATACGACGACAATGCTGCTTTCTTATTTACCCGTGGCCACTTCCTGATGTATCTGCCCCTCAATGCGCGTTCCCTGGGCTGAACCACCCGGACCCAGGGTAAGGCCTCAGGTTGCTCGTCAACCAACTGTCGTGCAGCAACTGTCTGAGGCCCGCGTTGGAAAATGCTGAGACAAGGGGCCTCCCTTGAATATTCAGGCCCTCCTGCACTTAGGGCGGCCACGAGGCTTGTTGGGGGCCACAGCATATGTTTTAAAAGGGCCCCCTAAGGAGACATTCCTCACAGTTGTCGTTTCATGAAAGAAACAGAAAGGAGATGTAGGGGAAGTCATCTGACCTAGGGCATACTCACAATAGTATTGTCCAGAATGTATCTGACCACTATCATGGCCAAATCAGTCCTTTTTTTCCTTTGTTTTTTTTTTGGTAAGTCCAGGGTGTTGTAGAGGCCAGTTACTAGGCACACATTTGATTGCCGGGCGTGGTCAGCTGTGGACGCTCTGAGGCAGCGGGGCCAACACCCCTTCCATCCTTGCGTCAGTACTCCTAGCGCATCCCCTATCCCTACTATCCTACCTAAGTGTGACCAGCACTGAGGACCATTACCCTACCAATGGGCTGGTAACTTGGACTGAACAGTAGTGACTGGCACCAGGGCTAGCGACCCAGCCCTGGTTGAAGCATAGTCGAACGGACCCTACCAATGGGCTGGTAACTTGGACCGAACAGTAGTGACTGGCACCAGGGGAGTGTGTGTCCAGCCGTGCGTCATTCTAACGCCCTGCCGGTGTCCAGCGCGAGGCTGCCAGTGTCCAGCCGTGCGTCATTCTAACCACTGAGCTATTTCCCCTTCTTCTTTCTTGTGCTGGCCTGCCAGCGAGGCAGGACGTATTCCATCTTCCCAGGAGAGGCCCTCACTGACGGCATACTCACACTAGTACTTTCCAGACTGTATTTGACCGCTATCATGGCCATATCTTTCATTCCCCCTTTGTTTTTTCTTAGGAAGATTTTCATGACCGGCCGGTCTGGACCGGCTGGTCACCCGGGCGTGACGCCTGGGGGGGTCTGACGCCCAGGTGACCCGGTCATGGCAAAAAAAAACAAAAAATGTCGGTGGGGTTTTTCCGCGCTCTCCGAGAGGAGCCCAAATCTGGGCTCTTTTCTTTTTTTGAGTGTTCGCTGTCAAGGGGGGGAAAGGGGAGTGTAAATGAAATTTAAAGGGGCTAAAGGGGTTTAAAGGGGGGTGCCTTAGTGTGATATGGTTATTTTCTTTTTTATCTTTAGTTCTCTGAGGAATTCTGATGTGACCCTCAGCCAAAAGTTGTTTGTATTGCAATTCTACACAACATTTTTTTTTTCATATTTTTTCGGATTTGATTTTTTTTTTTTTTTTTTTGCGCTGAGGCTGCCCTTGGCCATGCCCGGCCGGTCACCCGGTCGCCAATCCGGGCGTGACATCGGGACCCGGGAGCCCGGGATATCTCCCTAGGTTTTTTCCCTATTTACATTTTTGTGAATGCTCTCACTAAGGGCATACTCACACTACTTCCTGGAATGTATTGGATGGATATTACGTCCAAATCCGTCTTTGTTTTCCTTTTTTTTTGGTTTTGCATTTCCCGCTTCTGATGACGATGGTCGCATTTCGATAGCGTGGCCTTCGGTGTGGATGTCCTTCAGATTAACAATGTTACTGGATCTACCAGCAGCATCTGGCACATCACCAGCACCTACCACACTTTCGGTCATTTCAACACACTCAGCCTGCACTTGCAGAAGCTTTTCACTAGGCTCCACATGAATGGCTGCGGTCAAAGCAGCCAGAGAGTCTTTGTGCTCCCACGACTGCACTTCTTGCTCCCTCTCTAAGCTACCTTTTGTACTCTCATTATCCTCTTCATGGAGACCTGATCTCCCATCCCCAACCCCTCAGATTCCTTCCTCCATACTCGTCAAATGGAATCAGCGCAATATCCCTAGTGCAAGTCAGTCAGCTAACAATAGTTTGTCCCAGCTCCTCTGTTGCCCTTTCAACTGCAGTGTGATCTGCATCTTAGTTGAGCTCTGGACTCCTTCATGGCTCCCAAGCAGATCAACACACTAACTAGCTGTAAACTGACTGTCTTTTATCAGAAATTTCGTTCATCTGGTTCCATCTGGATTCAAACACGGGTCTGTATTTTTCAGCACTTATGGGTGTACCAGCTGAGCTAGGCCCGTTCGTATGACAGCACCACAACCAAGTGATTGTCACATGGTCTGATCTGATATGATCTGATGCTCTGCTGCTCCTCAACAGACCAACACAACAACGAGGTTGGAAAGTTTAAACTGATTGTCTCATGACAAACAGCACCCTTCTTCCGCCTCTTCAAGCGCACGCTGACGATGATTGTCCCTTTGAAAAAAAACACGCATCACCACAAACTCGTAAGCCTGTGCACATCAGACACTGCGAAACAAATGCCCATAGCATACTTGCAAGCGGACGCCGTTCGGGTGGTTCCACACGTGCGGCAGACCACCGGACCGGACCCGCGCGGCGCACGAATTTGCGCCCGACGACCAGTTACGCCCCACCCAAAAAAAAATAAAAAAATATGGCCCTGTCCAGTCCGGTCCGGGTCTGTCTGGTCCGGGGGGAGGGTGCCGCACGCGGCAAAGCGGACCGGACCGGACGCTCGTCCAGTCTGTCTGCTTGCAAGTATGGCGCCATAGACTTCGTTTGTCCTTAAGTTGCTAGGCACATCTGGGCATGCATGGCAGAGTCTATTATGTGCCCCAGTGAAATGGTATTCACCTGTTCGCAGTAGCCGATGCAGATCCCAGGGCTCGATCCCTAGCCCTCACCTTACCTGTGTATAGTATTTGCGTCGACCCCTAGAATTGAACCCGTGACCTATGTATTTGTAACAGTGGTAGACTGTCGTAGGGTCCAGAGGTAGCAGGGGTTCGATCTGTAGACCTGTCGAGTAGGAGTCTTAGTCAGGTCTAGAAGTCGTAGCTGTAGCTTTTCTGAAAGGTCAAGGTTAGCTGCTACAATCCAGAAAGGTCAAGGTCGTAGCTGCGACAGTATCGAAAGGCCAAGTCTACGGCCTTCCGGAAGGTCCGAGTAGTGGCCTTTCGAAGTTGCCCATGTTTTGGTTGAGGCAAGTCGGCAAGTGGTGGAGTCCACCCGTGCTGAGTCAGCAGTCCCAGTCCCAGTCAGTCCTAGTCCAGTTAAGCAAGTACCGCATGGGACTGTGTGCACTACGGGCATGGGAAAGGGCCACACCAACGAACTGCAGAAGTATAAATCAAGAGGCAGCGCCCAGCCATTCATTCATTCCTGCGTGAGCCATGCGGAAGCGCTGCCACAACGACTTGTGCTAGGTGGTCTGCAGTGAGCCCGAGGAAGAAGTGGGTGAGAGAGAGGAGCTTAGCCATAGCGATAGGGTAGCGGCGACCATAGCCGCCATAGCTGTAGATAGAGCTCAGTGTGTGTGTGTGTGTGAGTGTACAGAGTATTGCGTGTAGGATATCCAGGGTGATCCTGAGTGTGCGAACAGAGAGTTGTACAGGCGCTGTGCCGCCATAGCCGTCTGAAGTGAACTTGTATCTAAGCTTCCTTTTGGTTGCCATATCTCTGAGTTTTGAGTGGGCGCTTGTTGCCAGTTTGCTGCGCACCTGTTTGCATACATGAGAAGTGTGAGTGAGAGCGAGTCTGGTTGCATTGGTATCGGAGCTGGTACCCGTTATTCCATGCGCGTCTTCGTGTGCCGCAGGGAGAGAACGCGCCATACCTGAAGTAGTCGTCGGAGGAAAAGTCCGCCATAGTGGACCTGGAGTTGAAGAAGTTGTCGTGCGCACCTGCAAGAAGACCACGACGAAGAGAGAGAGAGAGAGAGAGAGAGAGAAAGAGAGAGAGAGAGAGAGAGAGAGAGAGAGAGAGAGAGAGAGAGAGAACGGTTGAGCGATACAAGATTGGCGTACCACGTACCTGCGTTGAAGATACCGCTACCGCGCGCGCGCGCGCGCGAGCGAGCGAGCGAGCGAGAGAGAGAGAGAGAGAGGAGAGAGAGGAGCGATACAAGTTTGGTTGTCACTTGTGAAGTGTGTCGTGGAGTCCCGCGAGGAAGAAGGTGGCGGCCATAGCCGCGGAGCTCGACCACGGAGTAACGAAGGGAGTGAAAGAGAGGACAGAGGAGGAGACTGAGGAAGGTGAAAAAAGTCATAGCGGAGGAGGTGAAGGGAGAGACGATAAAAAAAAAAAAAAAAAAACCAGAAAGAAGTCAGTCGGGGTGAAGAGAAAGGAGGCGAGGTAGGGAGAAAGGAAGGAGAAGGGTGGTGAGGAAGGAGAAGTCGGACGCCATAGACGGAGTGACTAGGCGTTGACCGGGGTTGACTGGAGTTGACCGGGGGTTGACCGGGGGTTGACTGCAGCGTTGACCAAGTGTTGACCAAGGCGTTGACCAAGCCTGTTGACCACGACGGGCATGGGAAAAGGCCAGACCAACAAACTGCAGAAGTATAAATCAAGAGGCAGCGCCCAGCCATTCATTCATTCCTGCGTGAGCCATGCGGAAGCGCTGCCACAACGACTTGTGCGAGGTGATCTGTAGTGAGCCCGAGGAAGAACTGGGCGAGAGAGAGGAGCTTAGCTATAGCGATAGGGTAGCGGCGGCCATAGCCGCCATAGCTGTAGATAGAGCTCAGCGTGTGTGTGTGTGTGTGTACAAAGTATTGCGTGTGGGATATCCAGGGTGATCCTGAGTGTGCGAACAGAGAGTTGTACAGGCGTTGTGCCGCCATAGCTGTCTGAAGTCAACTTGTATCATAGCTTCGTTTTGGTTGCCATATCTTTGAGTTTTGAGTGGGCGCTTGTCGCCTGCGCACCTGTTTGCATACAGAGCGAGTCTGATTGCACCAGTGCCTCTGCTGCTCCATCAATGGTCGTCTAATATGATATCTGACGATTCCGACCTGTTCCCATACGATTTCCTGACCCTACTGCTCGCGAAAAACACATCAGATGGCAACCAGCTCCAAACTGATCAACTAATGATATATACCGGCTCTCTATGGACTCTGCAGCTGATGATGACCATCCCTCTCTCTGGCGCACACATCATCAGGAGCTCGTTGGCCAGTGTGCATGCAACACTGCAAACAGATGCAAACAAACACTACATGTTCTGACTCCTTAGTCAACTTGCTTGGCAAAACTCAACTTAGTTACCATTGCATGGTTAGGTCAATATGCTTCTATGTATGCAACACTGTTAACAGATGCTAACAAACACTGAATGCAACGCTGCAAACAAATGCCAACAAACACTGAATGCAACGCTGCAAACAAATGTCAACAGGCATTGAATGTCCTTCGTTAACCTGCAATGCCACAACATCTAGATGCCACCATCTACCCCTATGTCGATAATGTTGTTTGCTGGTCTATGCAGTACTCTATAAATTAAAAAAAAAACACAATCAAACAACATTATAAGCAGCCAGTGCTTGAACCCTTGTCATCAGGATTAGGATTGGTAGACATACTCGTTTTGCAGACATATACTTTTGTACCAGAATATTTCCATTATGTCCCATCTATTTCTTTTCGGTGGTGCTATCATACGAACCAGTCCTGGTTGTACCCTATTTGGCCTAGGGATTTTTTGTGTTGGCTTAGTCTTTGGGCCCAAAAAGGGTACAACCATGACTTGTGACCATACATCAGCTACCTGAATTGGTAGAGCGAGACCCTGAGAATCACGTGGAGACGTGAACACGTGCTACCTGAATTGGTGACCTATAGCTGCTGAGCTATAGATTTGAACTCGAACCCACAACATATATTGGTGGTCTGCTCACACCTCTTCCACATATGATGTGGTCATCCTGCTCGTTGAGGCATTGGTCGTCAATGAAGCTAGAATGTCCACATACGTTGTAGGAGTCATTCGAGTTACCTGCAGAGGCCCTTGAATTAACGTAAAGGGGGTTCGCGGCTTTGGAACCTGTACCTCACAATGTCTGTGAGTGAGACGACGCCCCTGAAAAAAGATTATTTCTCTCTCTCTCTCTCTCTCTCTCTCTCTCTCTCTCTCTCTCTCTCTCTCTCTCTCTTTGTGACACATAAATGTCTTTTTTTTTTTTTTAGACGGAAAGTATGCTTGACAATTGGATTTTCCCTCAAAATCTCATTTTTCAGTCCTGTTTTAAAAATTTACGTCACTTATCAAGGGTCTGTGGATACTTGTTTCTGTGTTGAAAAGTGCACTGATTGTCAAATTATTAGGGCCCCTTTATTTGCCCCGACAGTCCATTTTGGAGACGTAGTCATATTTTTACTTTTCTAGAGAGTAGAGTACAAAGTAGAGAAGTGTAGAGAGTAGCCTATAGGGTAGAGTAGCGAGTAGTGAGTAGTGAGTAGAGAGTAGAGAGTAGAGAGTAGAGAGTAGCGAGTAGAGTAGAGAGTAGCGAGCAGAGAAGAATAGAGAGTACCGAGTAAAGTAGAGTGTCGCTAGTCGAGTAGAGTAGCAAGGAGAGTTTAGAGAGTAAAGAGGAGTAGAATAGAGTACTCTACTCTCTACTGTATATGCATGAGTAGAGTAGAGTAAAAAGTATTTAGTACAATATCAAGAGTAGAGTAGAGTAGAGTGTAAAGTAACGAATAGAGTAGAGTAGAGAGTATCAAATAAAATACAGTAGAGAGTATCAAATAAAATACAGTAGAGAGTATCGAGTAGAGTAGACTAGAGAGTCTCGAGTACAGTAAAGTAGAGTAGAGAGTCTCGAGTAGAGTTAAAGTTGAGTAGAGAGTAGGAAAAAGTACTGTACTTTTCACTCTACTCGCGAGTAGAGTGTAGAGTAGCAAGTAGAGGGGAGTAGAGCAGACTATGCTATCTATCATACAATAGAGAAAAAAATATATGATGACAGTAGAGAGTAGCAAGTAGAGTATAGAGAGAAGAGGAGAGTAAAGTAGAGTACAAAGTAGCAAGTAGAGTATACAAAGTAGAGCAGAGAAAAAGTACTCTACTCTCGATGCTCCACTTCCCCCTAGTTATACGCTACTCTACTTCACTCTCTACTCTACCCTCTCTTTGGACAGTACTCTTCATACTTTACTCACTACTCTCTACTCGCTACTCTTTACTCTACCTGAGTCTTTCAACTCTACTCTCCATACTCTACTTGCCCCTCTCCGCTGTACTTTACTCGCCGCTCTCCGCTGTCATCTACTTGCTACTCTTGACTCTCCTGTACTCGTT
Organism: Chara braunii; assembly: GCA_003427395.1. NCBI lineage: Eukaryota > Viridiplantae > Streptophyta > Charophyceae > Charales > Characeae > Chara > Chara braunii. The sequence continues at coordinate 819,647 of BFEA01000247.1, forward strand.
ACTCTCTTCTTTAGTGTAGCTAAAAAGTAACCATCATGATTTATTCGGGGGGATCGATAGTGAAAAAACATCTTTAAGTAAATGAGGGCCTCAATTTGACCAAATAGTACATGCATTTTGTTCATATAGTATAATTGAACTCAGATAGTATTTTAGATGGAACTCATTACCGTAGTAATACGCGTCTTTTTCAAGTCTGCATTGTATAGCACTCAATCGACATAGTAGTGGACCGAAAAAAAAGTGTATATAAAAATCTTTATACAAAATTGTAGAGTACAGAGGTAAATCTATTTTTGAAAAACTCCTTCAAAAACTATAGGCTGTCCGAAATAAAATCGAAATATGACTAATATTTGGGATAATGATAGGTGAGGAAGACCAATCGAGTAGTAGTTTTTTGAGAAGGAGAGTCAATAAGTATCACAAGGTAGTAGTGTTTTTTCATCCCACGCAGTGAAAAGATGTTTCAATGAAGTAGACGAGAGTCTCAATTTCACCAAATAGTATATACATTAAGTTCATACAGTATAACCTAACTCAAATAGTAGTTTAGATAGGGCCCATCGTTGTAGTAATACAGAGTAACATCAAGTCTACAGTGTACAACATTCAATCGACATAGTAGTGAGCCCAAACAAAAATGTATATAAAAATTTTTAGAATTTTTAAATTTTTGTATAAAAAATTGTAGAGTGTAGAAGGAAATCCATTTCGAAATACTCCTTTAAAAACTATAGACTGTCCAAAACATAATCAAAATATAACTAATATTTGGGATAATGATATGTGTTGATATGCCGAGTGATAGTTTTTTCAAAATGAGAGTTAATAATTGTCACAAGGCATGTAGATGACAATTTGGCCGACCAACAAATAGAGGATAAGACTAAGAGTTTATTTTTTCAAAATTTGAGAAACTGAATTTATAACTGTGTAAGCAAGAATATAGGAAATTAGAAGATGCAAAATTAAAATCAATGAAATATCATTCCATCACACCATTTTGATGCTCCAGACACACTTAGCTGCTGGAGAGTTGGGCTCGCTATTCTTGTTATTACTTGCAGCTGACGGGAAGAGCGAAGGAGGACCACACATGTTCGCACAAAATTCTCCTGCTCCATCACCGCTGTCATTATTGCGCCGCTACTTGTTTCCGTGTTTTTAGCCGTTGAACTAACTCAAACAAACGCTTGAAACCACCAGCTCTTTTTAACGCTCCAGCTTATAACAAGCCTCTCTCCTCCCACTCCGCCTGAGAAGATGCTCCTTACATTCTGCCGCGCTGCCCAAGCAACCTCCACTAGATTCTTGCAGGCGCATATAAGCAAGGTCACTACCATGCCGAAAATTTCATTAAGACGATCCCAATTACCACGACAATTTTCCCTTCTTTCAGCAGGTTAACCTGCGACACCACATAAACGAAACACGAAGCAAGAGACCTCTTCGGCCTAGGTTATCAAGGTTGGAAGAATCCTCAGCTGAAGCATCACGTCGATGGTTGCGCCAGTGTTGAGCGTATCATTCCCGCAGGGGAACCGTTCCAATCGCGTCATGATTCGTGCATGATTTTATATCGCGTTGCAATGAAGCTTCTTTGCCGCTCCAGCCGAGTGCGCCAGCCATAACTCTCGCGAACCCCTACGACAAGGTATAACTTACCTCCGCCCAAGGGGCTGTCACACCCTTGAACGGGCGTATCCCTGACGAGCTATGAGCGAAAGCTAGTTAGCTGTAATCGTAGAGGTGACCCAACCAAGGGCATTTCTCGTTAGCTCTCTATCGGACCCGTACTCGAACTAACGCATTTGAGGGTTGAGGTCCCAAGCGCGACTCATCGCCGGTCGACTAGGACGCATCCTTCTTATGACGCGTTACACCACGCCAAAGCACATCCAAGTTACTCACACAAGCAAAATACTCCTAGTCCCTTTAGCATCTGACCCATAAGTGTGTGACACGAAAATCGCCTAGCCATCACGCGCGAGGCTCAAGTAAATATTGTACGCACGCAGGCTTACTCTTGGGGTCATTGACGGATACTTATCTCTTCACCTCTTCTCTCTTCGTCTACTGCTTACGAGACATTGTTTCACAAATCACACATCATGATTATTGGAGACTTCATTCAACGCCGACTCATCTTGCACTTCGACAATTGACGAGTACTCTCTATACTGGCTTCATCATCATCGCAAGCCGCGTTTGAGCGAGCAGCCCTTGTGGAAGAAACGGTTGACTGAGCCATGCGCAGACGAATAGAAGCAAGGGTTCCTGCTTCGATTTCCCTCCAACCTGGGCTCGGGGGAGTTCTGCGAAGTGACAGCGAGGTGTCGATCGGACAGTTGAACCAACACTCTTTATGGGACTTACCTTTAGCAAGTAGCTCGTCTGATCGAAAGGTGAAAGCTTCATCAGCAGCAGGCATACCTCACTGTTACCCGTTTTCGGTAATGGTTCTATTTCACCAAACTGGAGAGTTTTCAGTCTCGACTTGGATGGTTTACCTCTATGCGACGACTTCTGTAAAACTCTTAGTTTGGCCTAAATTCTAAGTCGGTCGTTGGTCGAGCAACTAACTAACAATTTTAGTGCGACTGATTGGTTGAGGGGAAACACGCAGGGAACACGGATAGTGGGGACTAAACGCGATTCTCAGGACTTGGGAGGAGAGAATTACACTTAACGAAGACTGGTAACTGATCGAGCGATCAAGAAAGGGACATTTCGAAACGCTTGTTTTTTTACCGAGACCAACTGAAAAGGAAACTGTAACTGCTTTCTTTCACGTCAGTTGTGGGAGATGGTGTTTTCTTTCTGAAGGGTGTAACCCAACTCGCTTTACTGAAGTAATCAGCTTTCAATACAAAAATTCTCCCTCACTCCTTCACATGTTCTTGAGAACAAGGCGACAGAAACCAGTGTTAAAAACCACTCTGTCTCCCCCGTGAAATTTTGATCTGTTTTAACTTTTAAGTCGTTTTTTTACTACGGATAAAACTATACGTGCCCCCGTAGATATGTGATTTGCTGTACTTCCCTCGAGAACCGGTTCCAACGCAAAGTTCAGACTAGCAAGCAAAACCTACTTATTCATCCTTGTTAGTTGTGCTTCCTGTTTTACTCTGGAAAAGGGGGGTGACAGGCATCTGAACCCCACCAGCCTGCCTTGTTGTCAAGGACCTCTGAAAAGAGCGCACCACCGAGTGACAGGCTGTGTTGCCCCTGGCTTCAACAGTGGACAGGGGTCGTCTCCCCGGGTTCTCCCCCGACACCGTGATGTGAGAACCCCGACACTGTGATGTGTCGGCCTCACACAGCGTTGCCCAGGCAACAACCGCCTGAGTCCTGGACTCAAATAAACAGCGCAGCCCTTTTGCTTCTGAAAAGAGCCTGGAGGCTCACGTTGCTCTCTAACTAACTGCCATGCCGCAACTGTCCGAGTACCCACATACAGAAAAAATGTTGAAAACAGGCCTCACGTGGATATTCAGGTCTGCCTTCACTTAGCACGGGCACAGGCTTGTCACCGTCTTCACCCGAAAATAATGCCCGGGCATTATATTCAACTTACCCTAAAAAGATAAGTTTTTCACTCTCTTTTTTCTCAAATAGAATGCCCTTTCGAATAGAACGCCCGGGCATTATATTTGAATGTTCCATGGGTAGAGTGCCTTGCCGAGGTAGTATTAAAAGGGCGGGGAGGGGGGTATACATGGGTTTTAAAGGGGGTTGCAAGGGGTTTTGACTTCCAAGGGACATATTTCGGTTTGAGTTTTTTTTTTTTTTTTTTTTTTTTCCCGAGTTTATAAGGAATTCTATAGTGACCCTCAGCCAAAAGATGGTCGCCTACCCAAGAGCCTAGCTCAGTGGTACACCCATGAACTGTTGAACTACAGACCTGTGTTCGAATCCAGATGATGAAACTTGATGAGTAAAACCAACTACTAATGAATTGCCTGGGGCCGGTCAACTCAATGATAATATCTCAAGGCTGTTGCCCTTTCCAAAAAAAAA
>BFEA01000247.1:826919-846610 GCA_003427395.1 Chara braunii
ATCTTTTCGCTCCATCATTTGACCAGGAGACGGTTGCTACCCGAACTTGCTACTTCATTAACCCCACTGTCGAAGCTCTCGGTTGTGTGAATCTGCTGCATTACTCGTTGTTTGTTAAAACTCGCTGGTGTGAAGGTTCGCTGAAGTTGATTAAGAAAGCTACTGGAGTGTGAACTTTGCGATTTACCGGTTGGCGATTTGTACTTAAAGTTGTGCGGACTTGCAGAATCACGAAGAGAAAGAAAAAGAAAAGCAAGGCGCGCGGCGCCTCAATCCAACCCTCACACCCTGCTGGTCGCTGAGGACCTCTGAGGAGGGTGCAGCGAGTGACAGGCGCTGCTGCCCCTGGCTTCAACACAAGCAGGCGACCCCCTCCCCGGGTTTCCTTACAACTTCGGCGCCGTTGCCGGGGAGGGGACTGCACTCCCAAGGCCGCGGCCTTCCCCAATCAATGGGGGTGCGAGGGCTGATTAGTCTAAATACTAATTAGTTCGTTTTCTTGATTAGTTCTGTTTTTTATATTTTTTTGAATTATTTTTTTTAAATATCTCGCAATTCGCGCATTTTCTCGCAAAGAATGCAGGGGACAAAGTTTGACGTCTCGACAAGGGGAATGTTATGAGACGTTTCTTGCAGAAATTTGACGGTCAGATTTTGAGATAACGAATTTTCTTCGATAATCAAATCATCAATTCGAAATTTCCAGTTTTCGTTTTTAATTTTTGAGGGAAATTGGTACATTTTCTTGAGATAACTCCTTGTACCAAACCTGCTCAGTTTATTTTTCCCGTCGTTTTGATACCTTGGTCGGGGCAAATGGGGGTGGTTAGAGGCAAGAACGGTAAGTAACAACAAAGGAAAAAAAAAAGAAGTAAAACAAGAAATAAATATTTAATTTCTTTAAACATTTCGTGTAAAATACCATAAAGGGGATTAAGAAAAAACGTGTTCCATCAAAGTTTTTGCAAATTTTGAGTAAAGTTGACGGGAAAATTTTGGTACTGAACGAGTTTTGGAAGAGAGCGTGCGGTTGCGAACGAAGCCCTCAAAACCCTAGTAGATAAACCCTAATTAGGGGAAACCCTAATTAGGGGAAGTCTTATTCAGGGTTTTGGGGCGGATAACAACCTCGAAGAGGAAGGATAGTATACAGAAAATATTTTGCCTTTTAAATTCTTCGGCTTTTTCCTTTTTGAAAAAAAAAAAATTAAAGAAAATATTAAAAATAACGAAAAAGGGTTAATTAAATTTTGTTTTATTTTATTTTTAAATTCTGACATCTTTCCTTTCGGGTTGTTGAGCCAGGGGCGGAAGCCCCGAACCCCATCCCCACGGGGGGAGGGGAAATACTGCCCAATTTTTTAGAAAATTTGCGAAATATTTCAAATTAATTAGGAAATAATTAGAGAAAATACTCAAAAATTGGTTAAAAATTAATATTTTCGTTTGATATTTTTTCCCTTTTGCTATACTCCTTCGGCGGTTATTTCGAGGCCTTCGGCCACACCCCATCCCACTGGGGGAGGCGAAGTGCTGCCAAATTTTTCGAGGACCCTATTGGTCAAGCAGTTTTACCTAAAGACATATACAAGGGACATGAGTGTATGGGCCTCGTTAGACACTCCTTACGGTTTCCTTGAGCCACAAGGAAACGTCCTTGTGGATTTTTAGGGGAATTTGCGGCGTCGTTTCACTCATCCTTGGGGACGTTCCCCGAGGATGTTTCCTTGTGGCTTTCCCGCGGCCAGTTTCATATGTAAATTAGCGGTCGCGGGGTCGGACGTCCTTGGTCCAGCTTCTTTTGTCCGTGTGGAGGCGGCGTGGTCCTGCGACGCAAGGCGGGAAACGGTGGACGTCGGCCGACGCGAAAAGAAATTAAACCCCAAGGGCGTGGACATTTCAAATTCAAAATTCGAACTAGCGCTGCGACGACGACGACGACGTGTGCCTGGCGGCGCGAGGGTGACGTGCTGCGGGAACTGGCTGAGCGGCGGCGGAGGCTCCGTCCCCAGGCCGTTGCGACTGCGCAGGCAGTGTTCGGCGCTTCCATCGCCATGGACCTTTGCACACGTCGACTGCGCGTTGCTCCTCTTCGCCGTTCGCGGGACTGTCGACACAGAAAAGGGGCCGCCTTTCGTCGGACGTCTTCGACATCTTCGACGCGTGCGGAAGTATGACACAGCCGACAGCGGAACGACGGGACCGTTTCGACGTCGCGGCTATGGAGGGCGGAGCAGAGGGTAGACGTGATCCGTTGAGTCGTCGTGAGCTGCAGGCAGTGGAGGCGGCTGTGTCCACGATGGTTCTTCGATGTCAGCAGGAGAGGGCGCTGGGGCGACTGAAGGACCAGTTGCGTGTGCGTAGACGGAGGAAATTGACGCAAGATCCGTTCGATGGGGCCGATTACGTGGCGATGTCGGAGGCTGTTGTTCAGCTGTGCTACGCGTTCGGTTGCGGAGTGATACCACGTGCGACGCCGCGGTGGTGGGTGAAGCGCAAGATAGGAGGCACGTGGGAAGATTTGAGGCAATGTGACGATGCGACAGACGACTACTTTCGGGATAAGCTTTGAATGTCGCCGCGAGTGTTCAGGAAAATCGTGGAGGCGTGTGCGCCTTATCTTCAGCGGTGGGTCACGTTCTACAGGGAGCCTTTGCAGCCGGACCACATTTTGGCGTACTCGCTGTATAGGTGGGCTTCAGGAGAGACGTACGAGAGCAGCACGTGCAACTTCGGGATTGGCCGAGCTTTTGGGTTGATTGCCGGTCGCGATGTTACTGCCGCGCTGCTAAGAGTCTTCGGAGAGAAGATCGCGTGGCCGACGGGACTTCGTAAACTTGTTGTTCTGCGGGCGTTTGCAGATAAAGGGTTCCCCAACTGTCACGGTTGCATTGATTGCACTCACGTCTACGTCGACAAGCCGGCGAACGCTCCTAGCGAGAACTACTACGACAGGAAGCGTCGTTTCTCCATCGTCGCACAGGTTGTCGTCGACCTGGACTTGCGTGTGCTCGACGTGCACATGGGATACCCAAGAAGCTGCCACGACATCAGAGTGCTGCAGTTGTCCAGCCTGTCACAACGCGCAGAGGAGGGGTCGTTGTTCCGTGGTCCCCCCGTCACACTGCAGTTCGGTGTGAAGACGAACGGGTACGTTCTAGCGAACAATGGATACCCCCCTTCCGAATGGATGGTCGTCCCGTATAGAGGCATCAATCAACACGTCGACGAGGAGCGGTTCGACAACAAACAGAAGGTGGCGAGGGGAGCGGTGGAGAGGGCGTTCGGCAGGCTAAAATACCATAAAGGGGATTAAGAAAAAAAGTGTTCCGTCAAAGTTTTTGCAAATTTTGAGCAAAGTTGACGGGAAAATTTTGGGACTGAACGAGTTTTGGAAAAGAGCGTGCGGTTGCGCGCAGAGCCCCCAAAACCCTAGTAGATAAACCCTAATTAGGGGAAGTTTTATTGAGGGTTTTGGGGCGGATAACAACGTCGAAGAGGAAGGATAGTATACATAGAATATTTTGCCTTTTAAATTCTTCCGCTTTTTCCTTTTTGAAAAAAAAAAAATTAAAAAAAAATATTAAAAATAACGAAAAAGGATTAATTAAATTTTGTTTTATTTTATTTTTAAATTCTGACGTCTTTCCTTTCGGGTTGTTGAGCTAGGGGCGGAAGCCCCGAACCCCATCCCCACGGGGGGAGGGGAAATACTGCCCAATTTTCTAGAAAATTTGCGAAATATTTTGAATTAATTAGGAAATAATTAGAGAAAATACTCAAAAATTGGTTAAAAATTAATATTTTCCTTTGATATTTTTTCCCTTTTGCTATACTCCTTCGGCGGCTATTTTGAGGCCTTCGGCCATACCCCATCCCCACGGGGGGAGTCGAAGTGCTGCCAAAATTTTCGGGGACCCTTCTGGTCAAGCAGTTTTGCCTAAAGACATATACAAGGGACATGAGTGTATGTAAAATAAGAAAGGGGGGAGTATCTTATGTAAATGTAATTATTGTAAATTAGATACAGTTAAATACAGAAAAATATTGGCGGAAAGAGAAACGCTTTAGCCGCGCTACTCTCTAGGGGAAGCTTTGCATGCCTCTAGGCAGTGGTTGAGGGCCAGTGGGTTTCTAGAAGATAAAAGTAATTTTTATTTATTTAAATTCATTAAAATTTCCTAAAAATATTAACATGGCTTAGAAAAATAGAGCGAAGAATGACCTTCTAATTTTGGTAATTAGATAGAGGGTAACATTTGTACTCCTGAGGGGTGACCGGAGCAGTCGGAGGCAGCGTTCCCTCGAACAGAGCACACACCTTCTATTCGAGGGAACTCGATTATAGGGCTTGTTGCCTTGTTTAGAGCCGGGACTCCGCCCTGTAGCAACATAGGGGACCTTTGGATAGCTAGGAGATAGATCGACAGAGTGATATCGGGGATCCCAACGAAGGGAGGCGAAGCGCTGCCGAAATTTCCTTAGAATCAACGAGCCTTCTTCTACTATCTTTTACTTTCTCTACCCATCCCTCTTGCTGCGTTCTCTCTAGTCGCCAGTTGGATGTGGCCGTGAGCGCAAGTAGAGGTCTATGAGGCCACCATCGATTGGGACTTGGAGCCCCCTGAACTCATAGAAGGGGATCTGGTGGAGCTCACGATCCCCTGGCGCAGCGTTCGATACGTTGACGACCAGTTTGCGTGGAGGTCCGTAATCTTGTCCGAGGACGTGTGGCTTTGGACGCACAGAGAGCACCGGCCTGGGCAAGGAGTGGGCGTAGTGAGAGCCTACTTGTACTTAGGACCGGGCGCGGTCAGGGAGGCCGTGGTGGGCCTCGCGACGACAGGGACTAGTGGCGCGGTTAGCAGGGCGTTACGCTACCTGAGGGACGAGGTAGCTGCCTTCCGAGCGGAGGACTCGAGCGACCCGTTGACCCTATTTCACGGACGCCCTCCTCTTGATATCACGGGCGAGCTGGTGGTAGCATGGGACGGGTTTTTTCCGTATAGCGTTAGGAGTCTGCGGGCGATAGTTCCGACATTCGTAGTAGAGAGCGTCTTTGGAGGTATTGATGGAGTGGTCGAGACATACCTAGCCTATCAGGATCTCAAGATCCTGGTGAGAAGGCCTGCCGACCTCGACTACATCTATTATTCGCTCGCGACCGGTGGACCTCGTTGGGGTGACGAGAGGGTTCAACTTATAGAGCTGATCCGTTCGATAGACGACGAGTGGCCCCAGTCTCCGTGCGTTTGGGATTGGCTAGACCGTGAGCTCCGAGCAGGCCCCGAGTACGTGACCTGCATCGGGTGACTTTTCTCTCACGACTGGGGGAGCTGGTGGAGTGAGGACGCTGGGCGACCTCTGATACACGGCCATCAGTTGGCGGAGTACTACCAGGCTATAGGACAAGCACCATACCACATCGAGGACGAGTTTGACGACGAGGTTTGGGAGCGAGAGGACGACGAGGACGTCTGGGAGCCAGATTGGGTCGACCCAGAGGGTGAGGTTGACGAGGAGGAGATCGACGTTACAAACGCCCACTTCCCCAGGATAGGAGTAGTAGTTCGGGCATAGGAGCGGGCTTAGCGTCAGATATCGGCCGATAGAGGAGAGCGGATCGATGGTAGACCAGGCCAGCGGGGTGGAGCTTGAGATCGACGACGCCAGATGGCCTAGACCCCCAGAGACGGTAGCGCCAGGCAGGGTGGCGGTAGATCTGCCGGCCAGAGGGGTTTCTGCCGATGCGATAGAGAGTCGATGGTCATCGATGGTGCTGGCCTCAGACATACACTTGTGGTCGTACGTCATCGAGACATTCGAGCCGGACAGTCAGGGGTGGCGACGACCTGGCACGACTGGTATAGAGGTAGAGGGGCACATTTACTACTCGCCGAAGGTGTTAGCTACGGTCTATTATCACGGCCTCGTACACGATCATTGGCGAGAGGAGCAGACCGCAAGGGCGATCTTACTGGCTAGAGCGGACTCCGCACGCGGCGAGGTAGAGCGGCTGCACGGGGGTGTTCAGAGAGTGACGACGACCTTCAGGATTGGAGGACATTTCCCATATCCTAGCAGTCGACTGCGTGTGACACTTCCGTGCTTCGTGGCAGAGGAGCTTTGGGGACTTAGGTGTCTGGGTGAGATCTACTTTGCGGCTCTTGACTTGGACGGCCTCTGCCGAGGGTACACGGACAGGGATTGGGTGTTGTATGCGCAGTTTGTAGCAGGGCCGCATGTAGGCAAGCGAGGACTCCAGCTGATTGAGTTCCTGCGGGCCATTGTACCTACCGGGAGCCCGGACCTATACTCTCTGTACCAGCCCCTAGCCTTCAAGACGACACTAGAGAGAGAGGCTCGGAGGCCTACAAATCATTTAGCTGGAGTAGGACAACTGTTAGCCGGGACTCGTGAGGAGAGGCCGGGCCATCTCATCTTGACCGGGGAGGTTGAGGAGTATTACCGGCAGGTATATCCAGAGACAGACGATCTTGCGTGGTACGCTGAGGATCGGGATTGGGAGGAGTTCGATGACATAGACCCTTGGGGTGACCAGGACGAGGGCTGGGGAGATCTGGCGCGGGCCGAAGGACAAGAGGAGGTAGGTGGAGAGGCGCCGCAGGAGGACGACTGGGAACATCTCCTTCAGACTGAGGGACAGGAGGAAATCCCATGGGGGCAGAGGGTAGATGAGGACACAGATGAGGATATGCCAGATGCATGAGAGGACTAGAGGCAGGGCATATCCGAGTGAAGTTTAGATAAAAGAGTAGTGGAGAGACGGTAAGCAGATATCGTTAGGCGAGGCGAGGCTAGCAGCAAGAGCAGGAAAGGATGGCAGACAGGGATATACTGAGAGTGACGCTTTCCCTACGACGGGATAGGATAGGAGGCTGGGAAGATGAAGTGTTGGGCAATGTTGAGCGACAGATCAGACTCATGACGGAGTATGCCCTGGAGATACGGAGAGGCCAGAGGTACGTCGAGTTCACTATCTACTTCCATGGAGCAGACGGGAGAGTGCACAGCACCTACTCGGCCATGATGGATCTGAGTGGGAGAGTTGTCTGAGGGGTTAGCGACATCATGAGATAGGGAACGTCGAAGGGAGTAGAGTAATACAGATCGAGAACCGAAGGGGAGATGAGGAGTGACTCAGTAGTCTGGTTAGCTTATGTTCTCTCACGAGAATCCGAATCCTATAGCGTAAGGAAGCTAGTGAGACCCAGAGAGACGGCGGTTGGATACGGCATTCCTCTTCCTGTGGCGTTAGAGGGGACAGGGCGTGTTCCGTTATGATACCTGGGAACGTGGCTCGCAGAGGGACTCTTCCTTTAGACAGTGATACTGAGAGATGGATGACCCGAGAGGACTCATGACCTAGAAGGGGTTGGACATCTGATAGCGGATAGAGCACACGATTTAGAGGTAGGACTGACGCTTGCAGGGGCCAGCAGGGCTTGGTGGAGAAGTGAGTTGTTGGCCAGAGTGATCGTAAATCAGCAACTGGCGAGGCTCTCTGGAGGGAGGACGTATTGGAGCCGCTTGGTATACGGTCCTCCGCACCCGACCCTCTATCCGAGAGAGGATTGGCGATTCGGACTTCCTGCCTTCGTGATAGGGCAGACCTATGGGAACGTAGATCGTTTGAGTAGAGCAGTGGACCACACACTTTACGCGCTATGGGAGGGATTAGCGCCCCATTTAAGGGAAGTATACTACGCCATTTGTGTGAGGTGGGGACCGCCCAGCAGAGAGACGCTTGACGACATCATAGACGTTACTTGCTGGGTGGACTGTCTGAGGCCAGTCGATCTGATTAGGTACTGCAGGAGACGGGCGGAGGTTGATTACGTGGGGCTAGAGGATGTGAGGTTTCTCTTCGAGGCTGCAGCTTAGGGAATGTCGGGAAGGACGGCCACAGTGATGCGTGTAGGAGAGCAACTGGTAAGCACAGGGTACACTGTGACAGTACTTCTCCGAGCGTACGTAGATGAGGACTTGACGGAGAGGGAGTGCCGGCAACGCGCCAAGGATTTGATCCACGAACATAGAGCCGATGTATTGTCGCGGGTGACCTTCCAGACCTCGATTTCCTATGAGGTGATGATATGGTCACATGGTTATATGCGTGCGGAGCACTTCCACGACGAGACGGTAGCGGAGGCTAGAGCGAGGGTGAGAGGATGAGCTGGAAAGAGATGAGGACTGAGTATGGAAGAGGAGAGTGAGGCAGTCGAAAGAGTGAGAGAGCGCATTAAAGAGCCACTCTTGAACCAGGTAAAGGAGTTGGGGAACAAGTTAAGGGAGATCTGGTCGTGCCAGGATGACGGCAAGTTGCGTAGGGCTGGGCTCATGATGAGAGAGTTAGAGAGTTTGTTTAGGGAGGAAAGAGAGATTATCCAAGCGTGGAGATCAGACTTTCTGGAGAGGGTAAAAGCTAGGAGCGTATCACGCGAAGGAACTAGGGAGAGGTCTGCAGAGGGCGAGACAACGGAGGACAAGGTAACGCAGGGAGGTAGCGACAGGACATGAGCGAAACTGCGCTACACACGACGGATCGGTACTCATTGCATGTGGTAGGGAGACTGGACGGACCGTTGGTGTTAGTGATCGTAGAGCTCCAGCTCCATACCAGACTGTGCATAGTTGAGGAGGCAGAGTGTGTCCGCCGTGCGCTGCGTGAGGCTAGGGGGACAAGACTTTGGATTGGCGTGGAAGGAGGACGAAGGATTAAATACGTACTTCGAGTAACACCATTCGAAGGGCAGTCTCGGATAAGGGCATGGTACGAGACGACCAGAGAGGCTGAGAGGGTGCCAGGAAGGCTGGAGAGCTAGGGAGAGTTGTGGCAGACGGTGCAATACTTAGGGTGCTAGCCACTCACGATCGGTACTGGAGGGAATCGATAAAGACTTTAGAGGCCATAAAGGATAGTGGAGATGAAGAGGATTTTGAGACGTTCTATGATATATTGGAGCTGTCGGCAGTAAAACTACGAGTGGCTGTAGCACTGGCTACCCTCAGATGTTAAACAGGTGACCTCATAGCAGTCTGGGAGTAAAGGAGGAGAAATAGAGATTGGAAGCTCTAGGAAAGAAAGTGAAGAACAGAAAGGTCGCGGAGCGACATTGGATGGCAATAGGAGGGGAGCTTCCCCCTTTAGCGAGCTACCCGATTCAGGAAGGGCTGGGAGACCTAGCAAGGAGGACAGAGATAGACGCTCGGAGGCTCTTGAGGGGTGCTGATCAGGAGACACTGGTTAGGCTTGGGACCGCGATCTGCCGCAGGAGTAGAGATCCTGTCACGGGTGTACTGCAGATCCGGAGAGGCGCGGCCTTGTTGACCGATCCCGAAGGAGAGGTTTACCTACACACAGGGATTCTTGGGGTAGAAGGAGAGCACGAGATCCGCGACCGGAGGGCTGCGAGTTCTGTCACAGGTCCGGGCTGCAGCAACTGTCATAGGTCCGGGCTGCAACACCCGGCGAGAGTGCCTAACTGCGTCTTCAGGTGGCCTATGGAACCAGACGCGATGGGGCTACAACCAACCACGGGTGAAATGAGGGAGGAGTACAAGACATCGCCCGACCGAGCTCTGAGGGATCTGAAGGAACGAATTAGGCGGGAAGCACCGCTGAGATGGGATGACCAAACCAATGACGGAGAGCCCGACGTAATGGGCGAGCCGGTCGTGACAGAGCCGCAGGAGGCTCTGAAGACAGGAACCTCGAGCGGCCGACGAGAAGCGACAAGACGACGCTCCCCCGAGTATGAGCGGAGGGAAACCATGGCGGATAGGCACAGGGACGACTGGCGAGAGAGTTCGAGGGACTCCTATTGGAGGGACAGAGATAGAGATAGAGCACCGCCGCGTCGTGTCTTCGACCCCCAAACGGGGGAATCACACCCGCTCCCTTACGAGAGCAAGGATCGCTATATTATTACGCACAATGCCTCAGAGCCTCCTACTTTCAGGGGTTACGACATCACAGAATATCTGGAGAAGTGGGAGCTTCACGCGAGCCGGAGTAAGTGGTCGGAGGAAGAGATTATAGAGAACTTCCTATTTAATGTGGACCCAAATCTCGGCAAGGAAGTCAAGAAAGTCAAGGAAGCCCGACCGAAGGATGGGAAATAGACTACGTACAAAAAGAATCTCGTTGAGCTTTACAAATTGGAGGATAACAAGTACTCCATCAAGGACGTTGAGACAATAACTCAAGATGAAGATGAGAGCGTACAGGCATTTGGGATGCGTTTCTAGAAGATCTCTGGCATGCTGATGAAGAAGGGGAAGATCTCAGAAGTCGAGTGTTGTACTATCTTCATCGGACACCTGTCCAAAGGTAGACAAAAGAGTATACTTAGAGATCTTCCGCGCGACAAGCTTGACTTCCCAGAAGTCCTAAAGCTTGCAATAAAGGCAGAGGCAGACGACTACAAGGACTTGGTGTGGAGAGGGATAAGGAGATGCGACTTCTCTCTCTACAAGGAGTATGCCACTGATAGATGTCCTGATTTCAAGGACTATCCCTGGTCGGAGAAAAATGAAGCCGTCGCCGAGGAAGTGAAGGAGATAAGGGACATGGTAAAGGGATTGACAAGACAGGTTACAGAGACAAGACAGGTTACAGAGATTGTGACCACCACAAGAGCCACGACATACCGGGACAATCCCGGAGGACCCTATTCACTTCGCTGGGACCGGAGGAACACTGATTCCTGGAGGAGTGTCGAGGATAGAAATCCTCGAACGCTGACTGATTATCGTGCGAGGGAAAGGGAGAGAGACGATGAGCCACGGCGACATAGGGATGATGAGATAGACCGGGACCGCAGGACTCGCAAGACGTATGGGCGTGCTAGGAGACTGGATGACTACTCGCGTAGCCCTCGCTATGAGCCTGACGGGGGTAGAGGCGACTCTCGAGGCCGGTAGGAGTCGGATCAGGATCGGCGAGACGCATACAGGGATGGTAGATATGCGATATCGGACCGAGATGGACATAGGGACGACATATATGAGAGATTGGACCGAGATGGACATAGAGACGACATATATGAGAGGTCGCATCGAGACGGATACAGGGGCGGCAGATATGAGAGAGGAGATCGACCCGATGATTCACGCGGGCGATACGATCAAGAAGACCGACGTGATGATTCACCCGGGCGGTACGACCGAGGAGACCAACGTGATGATTCACGCGGGCGATATGACCGAGGAGACCGACGTGATGATTCACACGGACGATACGAACACGGAGACCGCCGCAATGATTCGCGAGGCAGGAATGAGAGAGGGGGATATGACGCTTCTGCAGAACTGTATCCGAAGTCCCCTGACCCCAGAGCAGCGAGAGGTTCGACCTCCAGAGGCGCAGACAACAGGCCACCCACACCCAGGAACTTTTGCATTTACTGTAGGGGGGATGATCATATCAAGAGAGATTGCCCGGATCTCAAACGGGCAATAGATGAAGGACTTGTCGTGCTTGATGACCGCAAGTACGTCAGATGATCTGGGAGACGTATCGATGTTCCGTTCGATGAAGGAGAATGTCGAAGCAAGGAGAGTAAAGCCGAGTAGAGAAAAGGAGTCGGTTAGGAGCCAGAGCATCAAGATAACTTTCGAAGGAGATATGGCGACCACACCCATAAGGGTGGCAGCTACCAAGTCCGCGAGAGGGTCTACATCGAAGAAGACCGACACGGATTACGTGATGGCGGAGGAGGACGGACAGCAGATCGATGGAGAGGAGGTTATTCTTTCGCCGCGAAAGCGGGGAGTGAAGAAGTTCTTGATGAAGAGTTCGATGGATGAGATTGACACGGTCGAGCCACTGAGACGGGCCCTTCGGCAGCCCATGCAGTGCTCTATTCTAGAGTACCTGGCGGCATCGAAGCCGGCTCGCGATGAGTTACAGATGATCACGCGGAAGACTCATATACCTCTATCAGAGGAGGCTCAGGGGGCCCCTAAGGTGGAAGCTCCTACAGTAGCAGTAACGAGGGTGACTGCCAGAGCAGATCGCATGATGACAGTTCTTCTTGATGTGATGGAAGGTGTGCCTCCAGACAAGTCTTACATACTTGGTAGTGGGGCCGTGGAGGCGATCATAAACGACGGGGCAGTACTAGATGCTGTGATCGATAACGGTAGTGAGGCTGTCATTATAGACGAGGATCTGGCAGTACAGGTTGGACTGAGCCTCGATAGGTCATACCTATTCGAGATAGAGACGGCTGATGGGAGAAAGCAACAGATCACCGGAGTTTATCACAAGGCAGCTATAGAAGTCCAAGGAGTGCGAGTGACCCTGCCTGTCTTTGCAGTCAAGAACTGCAGCTCCGATCTGCTCTTGGGACGAACATGGTTGAGCCACATGCACACGGTGACGATAGAGCGACCGGATGGGAGCCAGACATTGTCCATTAAGAAGCTAGATGGGACGCGGGTTATGATTGAGACAGTGGAGCCTCGGAACCCGAGGAACAGAGCAGCTCTTGCTGTGGGTGCAAGACCCAGTGATCAGATTAAGTCATTGCCTATCTCCGGTCGCGTGGTGCGATTTCGCAGGAAGAAGTATGGACCACTGCTCACAGAGGAAGAAGGTCGGATCGTGGAGGTGGAAGATTTAGGGAGTCGGCTGATAGTGGACGACAACGCGTACCCAAATGAGACAGATGAGGAATTTGGCGGTGTGGTATCTGTGTCTTTTTTAAGGGCACGGCCCCCTATGGGGGGCTACCCAAGCAACACAAGCGATTAGCTCAAAAAGTTAAGCCAGCGGCGGTGGGCTGCGAGCGATTTGCGCTGGAAGGGATATCGGAAAAAGAGATCGCAAAGGAAATCAAAGAAAGAAAGAAAAAGGAGCCGCAACGCCTCACGGAAGAGAGAATAGCAGGGATGGACATCGAAGATGGAAATCTGACCCCACAGGAGCGAGAACGTGTGATAGAGATCCTAAAGACGTGCGATAAGGCTATAGCCTTCATCGACGCGGAGCGCGGTAGGGTTGACCCTCGATACGCAAAGCCGACAATGATTTACACGATTCCACATATTCCTTGGAATGACGCAGGATGAAAATACGCCCAGAAGGAGAAGGAAGAAGTTATCGCTTTCCTGAAAGAAAAGATGGTTTCCCATATTGCGGAGCCGACTAATAGCACTTATGCTAATCGATGGTTCTTCCCACGAAAGCCGAATGGCAAGATCCGATGGATCCAGGACCTTCAGAAGGTCAACGCGGTGACGATACGAGACGTGGGCTCCGTGCCACACGCCGACTTACTGGCCGAAGGCGCCGCAGGCAGGTCGATTTATTCGGTCTGTGATCTCTTCTCAGGCTAAGATGAGGTACCGCTTGATCCTAGGGACAGACACCTTACGACTATGCACACGCCGTTGGGACTGATACAAATGATGGTTGTCCCTATGGGTTGGACTAATGGGGTAGCCGTTTTAATGAGAGTCATGGTAGCCGTCCTCAAGGACCTCATCCCTGATAAGGTTGAAGTTTTTCTGGATGACTTTCCTATAAAAGGGCCAATAAACAAGGATGAGACAGAGGTTGTACCATGAGTTAGAAGATTCGTCGAGCAACACCTAACAGATATTTGCGCGGTACTTGAGCAGTTGGACGATACAAATTTAACGGTCAGCGGAACAAAGAGCCGATGGGCCGTCTCAACTATTAAGATTTTGGACTTTATCTGTGACTCGAGAAGACGTCGAGCAGATCCGGCGAAGCTAGACAAACTCCTGAACTGGCCGTCACCGTTACATAGTCCAACCGAGCTCCGATAGTTTCTGGGAGTGGTCGGTTACTGGTGTATATTCATACGAGGGTATGCGGAGAAGGCTGAGCCATTGAGGTTACTCCTTCGAAAAACTGAGAAATTCTACTTGGATTCCTCGCAGGAACTCGCTATGCAAGAACTTAAAGACGAATTTAAGGAGGGAGGACGCGTATTGGGCGTGTCATTCTTTGATGATGAGGCTGGGAGACCCTTCATTAGTATCCACGGATGCTGAACCTTGTTCAGTAGGTGGATTGTTATCTCAGAAGGACGCTGGAGGTAAGGAAAGACCGTTAAGATTTGAGAGTAGAACACTTAATACGGCTGAGCGTAAGTACAATCAATTCAAGAAGGAAGTGTTAACTGTTCTGCGGTGTCTAGACACGTTCAGACACTATATCTATGGGCGACGGTTCATCTTGAGAGTAGATCCCACCGCGGTTGCCTCTGTCCTCCAGAAGGACTTTAGTCTGACGGACCCGACCATCGCTCGATGGTTAATACGGATTCGGCTATATGATTACACAGTTGAGAGGATATCTGGCACTAAAAATGCCGTGGCAGATGGGCTTTCGCGCATCCCTCTCGAGGCCGAGCGCCCGATAGTAGCTGGAGCCTTGACAATGGCGGAGCCGAGACGCGTCGAGCGAATTCTGGTTAACCTTTATGAGGGCAAATACCGAACGATCGGGCTACATTTGTTAGGGCAGGAGAGTCAAGAATCATATATCCGGAGACAAGCGGCGCAGTACTGCCTTAGAGCCGGCCATCTATTTCGAAGGCCAGTCGGCTCGGAGATGCCCTTACGAGTAGTCTGTGACCCTGAGGAGAGACATACGATAGTTGCGAAGCTTCACGACGGGGTAGTCGGAGGACACAGGGGAGTAAAAGGGACCTACGAAAAGGTACGCAGGTTGTACAGGTGGGAAAGACATTATAAGGACGTCGAGAGGTACTGTATGACCTGCGAGGAATGCCAGAAGAGAGCTCTTGTGAAATACAAAGAGTCTCTCCATCCATCATATCCCCCCAGACCAGGAGAGAAGGTACACATCAATCTGGTGAAGATGCCGAAAGCAGTAGGCAATATGAACTACGTCGTGAACATACGAGACGATTTCACTGGGTTCGTGGACGGTGGACCTATCAGGAGTAAGACGGCAAAGGAAGTGAAGAACTTCGTCTTGGAGTACTTATCTAGGTATGGTTGTGTCAGCAAGATAGTGATGGACAGAGTGGCGGAGTTTCTAGCTGACGAGGTTCAGAGTGTGTTCAAGAGAGTCGGGGCGAGAGTTTCGATAGCCACCGCCTATCACCCACAGTCGAACTCCCCAGTAGAGAGGGGCCACCAGACTCCGATAGCGTCACTGTCCAAGTGGTGCAAGGGTAAGGATAGTGATTGACCACGATAATTTCGATACGCACTATGGGCGGACAACGTCACGGTCCGGGATAGTACCGGATACCCACCGTACACCTTGTGGTTTGGGCGGCATTGTCCGCTCCCTATAGAGTTTCACGTCGACAGCTGGACAACCGTCGACTGGGCGGAGGAGATGTCCAGAGAGGAACTCATAGCTGCCCGAACAAGACAGATAGCCTACGGTTTGGAAGATAACCTTATGATAGCGGCAGATCATCTGGCAGTGGAAATGGACAAAGGTAAAGAGAGATGGGATAAGAACGTGAGAATCAGGAAAGAGAGGGTGAGCGTATGAGATATGGTCCTCCTCTACGACGCAGCACTGGAAAGGACCTGGACCGGAAAACTCGCCAACAAGATGGATGGGACCTTACAGAGTGGTTGAGGCACTCAACTGGGGTGCATATATGATAGCAGAATTGGACGGATCCAAGTGGAAGGACCTAGTGGCGGGTGCTAGGTTAAAGTTGTTTAGACCCTGGCCTACACCCACCTTATCACTAACGAGCCCGAAAGGGAAAGGAAAAGCCAAAATGGAGGATGGAGCCCCCTTGAGACGATTCGAGGCAGGGGAAAGTTCCAAGAAGAGAAAAAGAGTGGAGAAAAGAAATGTCAAAGAGTTGGCATTAAGAAGAGAAAAAAAATGGTTATTCGTGCTCAGGAGGGTCAGGCGGAGAGTCCGCATTAGACAAACTGGAGGGACGACACCCTTCTCCTGCCAACGACAGAAGAAAAAGAGGGATGTGCCAAGGCCAAAAACCCGAAGAAAAAGGAAAGTCAAGAAGCATCTTCTTAGCCCCAGGACTCATAACAAATTGAAACATAAGACAATTGAACGCCGACGTGGGCGTTCTTTACGGGCAATCACCCTGAAGCTCGTCCGCTTCGTTTGACGTAAGTGGATAGGGCTCGACGGGGGCGTCGAGAAGTGGTCCGGGCTAACTGTCAGGCGGCCACAAGCAGTGCGCCGCCTGAAATCCGCAACTTTGAGGCTTTGGCTCAGGGGCAAGTCCGTGTTTTGATCATACTCTGATTCGGCGGGACAACAAAAATTAGGAGAACTTTTGCCCCCCCTGACTTTGGGCACACTGAACCTTATGAGTAGCCCTCAGAGATAGCGAGATGGGTGGCCGCACTCGGCACGTCTAGGGACCGTCATTTCCAACCGTTCAGAGGGTTAGATCTGGATTGGCCTGCCGCGGAGAGGCATCGTGGAAACAGATCTCGCTGCAACGTTTTTGCAGCATATGACAGGGGTCGAAATGAGGTCTCAGATTTTTGACTATTTTAGTACCATAATTAGAGATGGGAAAAAGGGATTAAGACCAGTAGGGGAGAAGGTAAAAATATAATATTCCCTAATTTCTTTATTTTGCACAACATTTAAATCTAAGGGGGAAAAACCCTTGTATTTTATGATCCCGGCAATGAATTTAAAAACGCAAAAAGAGACTTAAAAATGGGAAAGGAAAAGAGAAACAAAAGAAATTCGTCCATTTATTTAAACTATCTCAGAAATTGATTTTGGGGAACTTACGACTGATCTACTATTTCTGACAATAGAATTAAAAAAAAAAAAAGAATGATTAAAAACAATGAAAGGAACGAAAACCTATGACTAYTGGGAGATTGACCTGCTTTCGCCTTGATTGCCCGCCATCAGTTCTGACCCCGGATTGATAATTTTCTCTGGATTCTGACAGTTTTTGATTACTGCCGATGGTTGAGATTCCCTGCGACGCTATCCCTGGTTTGCCTGATTACTAACATTAACACAATTGGGATGTTCTGGGAGCGGGAGTCGCATGGACAGCATGCGGTGGTGCTGCCTTGGGCTGACAATTTGGTATTTGGCTTGGTACGGGTGCGGGGCTCGGAGAGATTCGGTACTAATACGGACTAGGTACATTCTACGGTATCCGGCGAGTGTCTGGTTCGGTATGGGCTCAGCATCAGAGTACTTCAGGGTTTGGTCACACCATCGAGATTTATTGTCAGGTCCGAGACCACCGCGGTCATTTAATTCAGCTTCGGCACCACTACGGCGGTCTATATCAGGTTTGGATCGAGTTCGGTGACGATTCGGTGAGGATACGACACTCGGAACCGGCGTCTACATTCCACGGTGTTCTGCAGGGCCCGGTACGGTGTGAAACAGGGATGGGCTATTGTGGTAATCCGCGGTGTTCGATATTCTTCAGACTCGGCAGAGGTTCGATATCAGAGAGGAACATGCCGCTGCATTATTTGCAGGTTCGGCATTGGTCTAGCATGGGCATGGACTGTTGGGCGGAACCTACTTTCGGACCCAGGAACCGGTACTGCTACGGTGAATCTCCTATCGACGGTGAGTGGCGATGGTAAGGTTCAGACTAGGTTTGACGATGCGCTGCCCGCTGGGACAGTACGGTACTGTCGACCACACCGATATGACCCCGTGGTTCGATTCTTCTATTGGTTGCCAAGGCATGTGTGGCATCACAGGGTCACCACACTCGGTGGTTTGGACCAGCCTGGTCGCAGGCTCGAACGCAGGATCTGGTACCGTAACACTGCACTCATTGTTCGGAGAACCGAGCCTGCGAACTCGGTCCCTACGGTGGCTGCTCGGGACCGGTCCTGGTACGSCTGAGGCTGAAAAYGGCRGGGGAGGACGCACAGGCGTGCGAGGCGTTCTCTGCCCACGCAAAATTGTGGGTGCGGCATGTCGRGAGGTAGTTATAGGCGAGGAGAGACAGAAGAGGGTGTGTGTGCACGGTGTGCTCGACGCGGATACGCTGGCRGGTGCAGTTGTRGGACCGTGCGCKCGATGATCCGGGGTCAATTCGCAAGTCGAAGTGGAGGGTGMTGAGCGAGSGGGGGATGCAYGCCAGGTGTACCCTGYGATTGGAAGATTCRAGCCGARGAGAGCYGGGAGGTTGGGCRCGAGGCGGTTACGAGCTGGGACACGCGACAGGGGCGGCCTCGGTTCAGTGGGGAAYGGCGTGCCAAGTGTTCGCAGCCYGCAACACAAGTCCAGATACGAGACGACTGAGAAGGAGATGGGGAGAAGAGCTGCGAAGGGAAGGGACGGTATGGAAGGCGCGCTCTGTCCACAGCGACGCTGAGTCCAGGCAGAATCCACGTGAAGGGGGACCTGTTTGGCTGAGACGCGTGGAACGAAACTGCTGGCTGAGAAGAAACAAGCGAGCTTGCATGTTGGGAAATAATTGGTCGGTGAATAACTCGGTCGTGACAGCTCCAGCACGCGAGCTGCTCTTAGTGAGCGACAGTGTGAACAGTCAAGGGAATAGAAGGTGGGCATGAGAGAGAGAGAGGACGAAATTCTGAGAGGTGTACTCTGACTTCCTTGAACATCGAGGCCCAACGACCRTCGGAGGCGCATTAACTGTGCAATCGCGCTAATTAGGGGAAACTGATGTCTCTGCTGATTCACCAGTTCGTCTTTRCTGATCTGTCATTTCGACGTTAGTGGGGCCGGTCACTCTGCGTTGATCGGGGAAACGAGCATCTCTGAAGTTGGTGGGGGCAGCGGCCCGTTGCAATATGACAAACGAACAACCAGGTATGACCAGGTGCACAGGGCGCATTCGAGTCTCCGGCATGACAGCGGGGATCTAGCTCGCAACCGCTATCGGAAGCACTCATGGGGTAAGTATTGTGGGTGCTTGAATGCTCGAGTCTGGCTTCGGCGCAGCATCATCCGGTGACCCGCGATCATGCACAGTCTTAAGTTCTGAGTTTAGGAGGTTACCGTTCCCGATAGCAAATGTCTTTCTTTCCCCGCTGGCTTGGTATTTTTCTCCTCATCTGTTTTGAGGGAATGGGAAAAGGAAACAAAAAAAGGGGGGGGGGGAAGGAGAGAACACGCGTCCTTGTCCGTGTAGAAGGGAGCGGGAGAACGAGTAAGTGACTCCTCGTGAGAAGGTCAAAGAGAGAGAGGAAAGGGAATACTGACAGAAGAGGGGGCATCCAGGTGCTCCCAGCGCGTGGGGGGGGAACTGCACTTTTCTGTTATGATGCTAGCCAAAAACAATACTCATACGGATGAGGGGAGGACTGCAGGAGTTTGAAATGGGACAAAGTATGCGAACACTTTTTTTTTTGTTGTCTGAACTGGCGGTCATCTTTTCATAGCAGAGCAAGAATAGTCGTTGGCGGATCCGCCTCTCGCTGAGAGAGGCAATCGGTTGACTGTTAAGTTGAAGTTGTCGACGGGTAGACTGGACTCATTGTGCTGCAAACCATTGGACTCTCCGACAGACTACTCAGGTTAAAGCTCGGTGATGTGTGTGCTTGATACATTCCCGTGCAGACTATTGGTATCATAAATGGATAGACGAAACTGAATGAAGTGCAATCTTTTCGCTCCATCATTTGACCAGGAGACGGTTGCTACCCGAACTTGCTACTTCATTAACCCCACTGTCGAAGCTCTCGGTTGTGTGAATCTG
>BFEA01000247.1:867252-878549 GCA_003427395.1 Chara braunii
ACCCCCCCTCGACCCCAGATGGCCAAGCCTTCCATTTAGGAGCACATATACAGCTGCAAGTTTCCAAAGAGGGGAGTGCACTGGTGGCTCTGGAACAAGGAAAAAAATGATCGCACTGAAGGCCAAGATTTGAACTGCCCAAGTGGTGACATTGAGCATTGTGGCTAATAAGCCCAAGCCCAACCACACCCCGCCTCAGCCGCCTGCCTGCGCCTGAGAGACTGACCCTGCATACACATCTAAATTTACCACTCAGCCATAGGTCATTATTGTTGGCGGCAATAATGGTCTAAAGACTCTAAACTCTAAATCACCACTGCCTGTCAGAGGTGAAGTCTGAGTCATGAATACAACCTACACCGCATTCTTCGGAGGCTGGGCGCCACCGGACCAAAATGGCTGGAGGTGCCAGCTGAAACAAAACAAAAAAGTTCCCGCTGGCGCTTCGGCAAAGCTTCCACAAAAAAAGAGGCTCAGAAGTAGTCGTGGTTTAAAGTTTAACCCACCACTAGTACGTCCCAGCCTCTTTTTCCCAATGCCAATTTCTGCCATGCACCAGAAAACGTGTGATAAATTGCATCTTCTTGCCCGGAGCTACCAGCCTGTTCAATCCGGTAGGCCAAAATATATGGGAGGCGTGGCGTCTTAAACGCTGCATTCGAACAAAACACCTGGGAGACGTACTGTGTTTTTTTTTTTTTTTTTTTTTTTAATAATAATAACACAAAAGCCCCATCTATTCTGCGGGGCAGCAGTCCCAGTTGCTTATCGCCAGCAAGCATGATCGAACACACAAGGAGCACATGAAGGAGAGAGAGAGACGTACAGTGCTTTCAGGAAACTGCTCTTGGCTACGTTTGGTGGTGGACACATGTCGGCTAAACGACGGGATTCACACTGGGACTTCCTTGACTCAATTCGGGCAGAACTCACGTCGGCCTACTCCTCCAGGACATCCGTTAAAATTGGAACGATACACAGAAGAAGATTAGCAAGGCCCTTGAGCACGGACGACACCCATAAATCGAAATACGGTCCACATAATATAAAATAAAAAAGAACTATGGTGGTCAGAGCCCTCTGTCACCGCGACCCGAATTTGAGCATGAGACAACTTGCTGGCAGCACACCAGAGGACAAACGTCAGCATGCCAGATCAATGAACGACGCTTCTCTTCTATATTCTTTTACACCTTGATCTTCACACTTGTACGATTTGTTGTATTTCCCATTCTGAAGCTGCATGGGGCCATATAATACCACAGTTTTCGGCTTGCATGAGAAGTCCTTGGTGAAGGGTAGCACAGTGTGGTGGTCAAATAGAAAGAAACAGGTACAACCAATGCAGAAGAAAAAGCCTTAGAAGTACTACTGTAGTTACCAGGCTGCTTCTGCCCCTGGTCCTGCTAGTATAGTTTGACTGATCGCGCTTCTCTTAAACCACTAGCACCTTTGTTGGTTCGAAAATACTCGGCCTCCGAACTTTCAGGAGGCCGAAATGAAACGACGGCCGCTGATCAGATTGATCAACATCGGGCTCGGCCTCCTGAAAGTTCGGGAGCTGGCAAGTACTTGTCGAAACCGGACGCCAAAGGTACTAGTGGTTTAACCAAACGTGCCCATTGTTCTCCTTGGTCCTCTCAAGGTCAACATCATGGTCATTGCCATCCATATACAACCCTTCTAGCAAGACAGCACTGGAACACCAGAGCGCTAACCCTCAGACAGGGGTGTGCCTTGTTCCCCACGAAGACAGTTCCCCACAGCTATGAAACACCCAATCAACACACAGCACACACACACACACAGAGAGAGAGAGAGAGAGAGAGAGAGAGAGAGAGAGAGAGAGAGAGAGAGAGAGAGAGAGAGAGAGAGAGAGAGAGANAGAGAGAGAGAGAGAGAGAGAGAGAGAGAGAGAGAGAGAGAGAGAGAGAGAGAGAGAGAGAGAGAGAGAGAGAGAGAGGGCGGGAGGGCGGGAGGGCACCAGGGGGGCGCAGTCTTGGTCAACAAAACCTTATTGTTGCCGTGAACAGCATAGCTACTCCAGTAAAAGCTCTTGGATAGAACGGATTCATTTATGATGGGACAGTGAAACAACACAGCACTGCATCACACAGAAGTGAACAAGCCAACTTGGTCGCAGGCTGTGTGCTCCTTAGAAGTAGTAGTGGTTACCATCCAGATGCCGCCCTGGTCCTCTAGTATGGTCTGACTGACCACTCTTCACAAACCAGACATAATTCCTATTGGATATGCCTTTGAAGGCCTACAAACAAAAGGGGCATTCTTATTCCATATACAACCATTCGGGCCAGACGACACCTGAACACCACGGCATTAACCCTGGGGCAGGGTGTGTCCTCCCCCACACCTATGAAACCCCCATGCAACAAGCGCTGACTTGATGGGGGTTCTTGCTAATCGTCAATAACGCACAGAGGATTTTCAAAAATCCAAAAGAGCGTCGACAATGCCCAATGCCCATTCCCAAGAATGTTCCAGAAAGCTGCTATCCCAAGGCAAATGTCACTTCATAACATGTTCCGAATGACAAAGAGAAGCTAGAGATCCAACGCTTGTCCGGCAGCACAATCATTGAAACAGATCCCATTGAAGTTCTGTGGAAGAAGTGGTGGAGACAGGCTTGGCGTCTCCTCCTCCCGCCTGCTGCGCCGTCGAAGAAGATTGCATTTCTGCTACCTTTGGCTGTGCAGAGATCCCCACTCCACCTATTGTGGGTTTGTTCTTGTTAGCTCCCTTATCTTTGCTGCCAAGTGACATCGTACTCTTGGCAACGCTGAACCCAATGAACGCAAATGGATCTGGAGGAGGCGGCGATGCCTGTGCCTGCTGCTGCTCCTCGTCCTTCTGCGAGTCTCTCAGCTCAGAGGTCGTACCAGAGACATCACTCTTGTTATCGTCCACATCTCCAGCTGTGGCACCGCCTGCTTTTGCATCCAATGCACCCACAAACTTGTTATTCTGTTCGTCCAACGACTTCTGCACGACCCTTGGCGGTTGAAACTGACCAAGAGGGCCATCAAGCCCAGAGGCCATCATGCCAACACCACCAACGGCGTCCATGGATGCAGTGACACTCGTCGATACACTCTGCAAACCCCATGAAGCCCTGGTGCTGCTATCGACTTCGTCGTCATTAAAGCCACCATATGCCCAGCCGCGCTGTCTGTTTCCTGCCGCATTACCCATCCCTGAGCCCATGCCACCACCCTGAGGGCTTTTCGCTGCAACACCCATGTTTGTGAACCCTCCAGCTGAACTTGTCAGCGAAGTCAATGACATCGATAAGCTGAGACCATCCACACTGGCCCCAAGATCCTGTGATTCTGCAACCCCAGCATACCTTGGATTTGGTCGGGGCGGAAGTTGGCTGGATTTCCCACTCCCAACACTGCCTGTGGATCCCACTCGCCCCATACTCAGGATGCCATTGTTCCCGCTGCTTGAACCAGGACCTGTAATTGGACTGGAGCTGGACATGTCCATGCTACCCACTCGCCCAAACCCCAAATCATCACTGTCTCTACCGGGCGAATGCATGTGGCCTGCCACTGGGGAGCTCTGCCCTGACGCCAGTGCCCCAGACGAGGGTGATCCCATTCCTCGAACTGCATTCCCGCCAAATACTCCCAACCCTCCCCCAGCAAACGCACCACTTGCACTGTTAAACTCGAAGCTTTCGTCCAGTGCACTCGTCCCACCCCAGCTTGCAGCCAGAGTTGTTTGCCCACCCAGGGAGCCTCCGATACCATTTTCGCCCAGGCTGGCACTCCCTCCAAAGGCATCGGCTCCAAACGTGGCACTGGATGTCGCTGCGACAACTGTCGCAGGCTCACCAAGTCCAGGGATGACACTGAATCCTTCATCCTTAAACTCCGCCCATTCTCCATCCCATTCCCCTGCATTCTCCTGCATTCCGTTTTGCCAACCGAAGGCTGCTTCCGAGGCTGGTGCCACCTTAACTTGGAGGCCTAGGGACTTCGCCCGTAATGTTGCAGCAGCTCTGAGGTCGTCTAGTTCCGATATGAGTTCATCTGCCCTCTCTTGTAACAAGGAGTTCGGGTCTCCTCCATGTTCGATGCGCATAACAGAATTATGCAACTCTACCTTCTTCTCGATGAGGTCTTTCAGCGCTGCTTCCTCCGCCAGAAGTCGGGAGTTCAAACCCTCCGACTGCTTGAACTTTTCGTCGTACTTTTTTGAAAGCAATTCAACCTCTTTCTTTTCCTGCTCTAACCGTCCTTCCATCTCCACTAACCGGTTATCACATCTGCTCTTGAAGAGAATTATCTCCTGCATCTTTGTCCTGTAGTAGTCTGCCTTCTGTTTAGCATCAAGCAGTTGAGTTTCTGCTTGCCACAGTCGTTTGTCAAGTTCCTCGGTCTCCTTGTGTCTTGCCTTCAACGCTTCTTGATCGTCCCTACCGAGCTGATTAGCCAGTTTCATGTCCAGAGCAGGAGCACGAGACTGATACATGGGCGGTGCACCGCCGGGGATTATTTGCCCAGGCATGAACCCAGCTGTACCGGGAACAGGAGCGACAGCACCCATACCTGGTGCAGCAGCACCAGCACCGGGCATCACCATGTCCCCAGCACCACCAGGGATCGTGGTTGCTGTGCTAGGAATCAGGGCACCGGCACCAGGGATCATCCCCCCTGGACCAGCCATCATGCCGCCCATCCCAGGAACCATCCCACCACCACCACCAGGTGCCATCCCTCCTGGACCAGCCATCATTCCACCAGGACCAGGCATTGTGCCACCAAGCCCAGACATCATACCACCGGGACCAGGTATCGCACCAACAGGAGCGGGGATGGCACCACCTGGACCATACATGACACCTCCTGAGCCAGGTATTGCAGCGGCAGTGCCAGGTGTCATTGCACCGACAAGACCTTGCCTTTTACCATCAGGCCCCGGTCCTTGGGGAAAATCAGAGGAATACTCGGTCCGGGCACCCATTCCCATGCCACCGGGAACCTGAGGCATTCCAAACCTTGGTTGCTGAGGTTGTTGTGGTTGCTGCAGGCCCGCTCCTGGGCCCGTTGCCGCTGGCATCCCCGTTCCGGCTGTTCCTGTCAACATCGAAGCCTCTCCTCCCTGAGACCACTTTGCCACATTGAATCCTGCAGCACTCTGTGCAACCGCCTGCTGTGCTGCAGCAATCCGAGCTGCCGCAATTTGTCGACGTGGATGCAGTGGAGAATCCTCCGCATGGATTCCCGATGGCAACACAGGAGGGAGTGGCCTCCCCTCTCGGGTTCTCTCGACCAGGTAGAGAGCAATGCAGAACTCCTTGTGCGACAGCATGCTATCATCATTCTCATCTGAAAGATCCCACACCTGCCTCAGCACCTCAACAGGGAGCTGAGAGCTCATGAGAAGTTCCTTTGCCTTAGGGGCCAAGATCATGCCATTAGGGTCGGGGCCGACAGAGTTGTAAATATTTGTATACCTCTGCACATCTGAAACAGTCATTTGTGGCCACCCAAGCATTGCAGCAGTTGGCCCCTGGGAAACACTTGGCCCTTCCATTCCCGAAGATCCTGCAACTGGGACAAGTGCCAGTGGCACCTCTTCAGGCCGTGATTTTGTGTCCCCAAAACCTGATGCCATGGAATCCCGCAGGTCAGCACCGCCTCTTCCCGCACTTGGGCCCATCTGCCCTGCCACCATCATCGATCCAGCTACGCTCGATGCAGCTAAAGACCTCCCGTCAGCGGTGGCTGACGGTCCAAAACCACTAACTTGCGTGGTTGCCCCAGCTGTGAACCCATCCGAACCCAGTCTTGACGAACCTCCTGTGCTCCCTGACCGGCTTGCACTGTCAGACGGGGCTGCAGAAAATGTGTCCCCTCCGAATGGGTCACTGAAACCACCCAAGGCATTTGCGCTGCCGGCTTGACTGAGTGCTGGGACATTTCCTCTCACTTGTGTGGCCCCTGAGCCAAGCTGCCCTTTCTGTGAGCCCGTGCTCCCTGGTCCAGATGCCGCTGCGGCAGGTTTGGCTTGAAATGCATCCCCACCAAATGCACCACCGTCAGCGAAGTCCAGGGCTCTACCAGCTGACAATGGAGGACCTCCGCTTCCTGTCCACATCGTGGCCCCTCCAGACCCTCTATCTCCAAACATCCCTCCAGAACTGCCCTGACTTCCTGTCAAACCCTGCCCAAGGGACATCTGCATTCCACCGCTGCCTTTGCCAAAACTACCCGGGGGAGATGCTGGGGGCATCGTTCCTGGTTTCGTTGGCTGTGCAAGGCTGTTTACGAGGTTTGGATTTCCTGGTCCAAAACCTTTTTGACCGCCCATTTGATCAGGGGCACTGGAGAAAGCTTGGCTGCTGAAATCTCCACTTGTGCCTGCAAACCCTCCACCTCCTCCTCTGGCCGTGCCTCCAACTTGCCCTTGAGGCCCTCCAGCACTCCCGAACCCTTGGCTCGCTGAACCAGGGCTCGGATGACCATTCTGGTCCATGCCGGCCATTTTCTGAGGACCGGGACCAAATGCCCCTCTTCTGCCTGTCGATTGAACACCAAAAGAGTCACCAGAGCTGCCACTGAGTCCATCCATTTGCTGCGTTGGTTGCATTCCAAACCCCGCTGATACATCGAACGACTGGCTCTGTGCTGATGCCCCTAACATGCCACCACTGCTAGCGACACTCGCTCGCTGTGCATCTGCACTTTTAGGATTCATCACCATCGCACCATAGGGAACGAGATTCCCCCCACCTCCTTGTTGAACAAGGCCAGGCCCTCCTCCAAACCCATCCTGCCCACCTGCAAAGCTTGCCCGACCACTGAAGCCTGGCTGTTGTTGCTGTTGATCTATTTGCCCTTGCGCACCCAGGAATCCTCCCGCACTTTGCATGCCTGCAGGTCTTGACTGACTATACATTTGCTGCGCGCTCTGCATCCCCCCCCCACCTACTCCCATATTGCTCCCAACGCCAGCAACTCCAGTCGGATCAACCCCACCTCCCCATCTGCCACCTTGTGCCACTCCCATTCCACCCACTGCGCCCATCACACCCATTCCTCCCCCTCCCATTGACCCATCGCTACTAGGCCCATACACACCGGTAGTGCCGGGTGGTCTAAGAGGACCTCCCATGCCTCCAGCAGGATTTACCATCCCTTGTGCAGAGGCAGCCCCTCCTGGCCCTTTCTGTGGAAACGGTGGGAGTTGCACCCCCGCCAGCCTAGGCGGCTGGATGTTCTTATAAACTCCAGATATAACAGCCTGTGCGACTTCCTTTGTCACAGTTTTTCCTGCCTGTGCAACTGTTACCAGTTGTAGTGCAGTGTAGAACTCAGGTTTCGTCAGGAATCCATTCTGCTGACGATCGGCATGCAGCCAAATCTGAGCAAGAACATTCTGTGGGAGGCTCGCCCGCTGGAAGAAGCTCACCGCTTCTTGGCCGCTGATTTGGCCATCACGATCCTGATCAGCAAGCTGGAAAAGCATATCCCAATGCTCGGCCGCCATCCTGAGGGAAACGTGCTCAAGTGACTCCAAATGGTTTACTGCCACACCTCAATTTCTTCTATTACATAGTCTACATTTCAACACCAGCAGAAGATTGTTCACCATACATTACCGTTAGCCAGGCGGGACACACCTGCCAGTGAGGTAGCAAAGTGCCAAATTCATCAACGGCCAAACGCCTCCCGATAATTGAAACAGCTTCACCTCTATAGCAAACAACATGACGCACGTTAAAATGTGTCGTCCTTCCTTCGCTTTCCTTACTTTGGCTTTATTTGACATCACGTCTTTTATTCCGTCCTAGGCAAGGCTTCAGCCCTCCGTGGCGCCCATGAGGGGCCGCCTGTAAAAATGTGTTGCGGCCCTAAATTACGGCCCGGACTGTAAAATGCTGCCAGGCCTCTGGGGACGCTAGCCTGGGGCAGCTGGAAGGAAGGCTAGGCGCAGCCTCTCCACAAAATTGGTAGGCCTAGGCTCCCAGATAGTTGCAGAGGCTGAGGCCCAGGTACCCAGTCCGGAAGGTTCTCAGACTGGGAAGGACCCAGTCCTAACCAGGCAGAAGTGCGCCTCCCAGAAACAACGAGAGGGGAGAGGATGTTGCAGCACATTTGCAGGCACTGGCTGCCAGCGCTAGTGCTGCTCTCAGCACAAGTGGCCAGGCCCCTGAACATTGACGAAGGAGAAGTGGACGAGCAGCCCCGGGTAGCTGCTCTGCTTGGTAGCAGCCATAGCAGCGGCAAGGAGGAAGAACAGGTGCTGGAACTGGGGTGATCAGGGGACAAGGACAGCAATGGGAACGGGAGAACTTACCTGGTAATGGCCAAAGAGCACACAGACTCGGCAGGCAAGAGAGAGAGAGAGAGAGAGAGAGAGAGAGAGAGAGAGAGAGAGAGAGAGAGAGAGAGAGAGAGAGAGAGAGGCTGTGCATAGTGAATGAGTGGGGATGTAGTATGGGTGGTCACATCATTGGTATTACATCGCTGTTGTGTTGATCAGGCGAAAAGTCAAGCTTTCTTTATTAAGAGACTTCAGTGTCAGCGTGAAATGATCTGGTGTACTTTTTGCTTTGCAATTCTACTTTCGACACTGATCTGCTGGAAATTTTGTGTTATCATTGATGATTCCTTACACTTGCAGCTCCCCTTTTACTGTGCCTCTCGCGCACAAGGTTCGCCACGATGGTTGTGGTTTAGCAGGAGCTGCCCACATCTCCATGTGCCATAACGGCCCACTTACACGCTATGAATAGGACGCGGGGTAAGGGAGGGGGCATACGCCTTTTCATTTTTCAGCACACCTTCAGCTTGTAGCTTCTGTTCTCGTAATGATGCTCATTCGGATATATTTAGTAGTGCTACATAAGGGAAGGGACGAAGGAAGGAAAGGGAGAGGGGGAAGGAGTTCTTACACGAGGGGAGGGAAGAGGAAGAAGAGGAAGAAGAAGAAGAGGAGGGAAGTGGAGGTACAAGAAAGGGAACAGAGGAAAGAGAAACTTGACAGGGTTCTCACAACTTCTCAGTACTCACTGCCTGAGCAGACTACCATGGAATGGCACAATAAGTCAGTCAGTTTTTGGGTTGCAGGGAAAATTGAGTTCAGGCCCTTCAGGGGCAGGCTTTTACTATGGTAAGAGGCCACCTCTGCATGCCGGACAGGACCGGTTCGGGTGTGGACTGTGGAAGCACGGTATACAGGTATTGTCGTTCCAGCCCCTGTCTAGAAATAGGACATATCGTACATGAGAACGATGTTGACTGTCATCGTAGATATGAAAATGACGACTTGCATGGGTTATAACCCTCACGACAGAAAACATGCCAATCACATGCTAGCCAAATCTCAGGTGGGCCATCACAGTGCAGCATTTACCAAGTTTCTTAGGTTTCTGCATACGATATTCCTGCTACGTGGGCATGCGATGACCATGCAGAGTAAGGGCGTTTAGCTGCCCCAAGATCTGGTCCGCAGCAGCTCGTAGTTGGCTCATGTGAGAATCTATTCTCCACTTCCGGCCACAACGGCATATCGGGCAAGCAGTGAAGGGTGGGGGTGATGACTGCAAGACGACGGGTTAAACTTTTGCAGCAATGCTGTGTGTGTGTGTGTGTGCCGTGTTTGATGTACACAAAGCCACAGGAAAAGCATTGTTTTGAGCCCCGACAGATTGGGATGCATTTCGCTGATGAAAAAGGACTCGCCATTTCACCCAGATAGGTAATACACCTGAGTAAAGCGGCCAACTTTAGTCACATCAACCCTGCAATCCTAGGAGACTGTTAGTACAAGCCCCTGACAAGAACGTCAGTCTGTGTGTGGTGTGTGTGTAGCCTCTAGCTCTACCTTTAGTCACATCAACCCTGCAATCCTACAGTCTTCCCCCGAATACAACGCACGGTCATTATAGCTGAATTTGGGCTATCTTTCAGTCTAAATTCAGCTATAATGACCGTGCGTTGTATTCGGGGGAAGACTGTAGGAGACTGTTGCTCCAAGTACCTGACAAGATCGTCAGTCTCTGTGTGTGTAGCTATGTGGCTACCTTCCCATCCGTCCATATGCATCCATGATCACTTCACATTCCTTCTCCCTTTGCCCAGATGATACATTGCAACCCGCCCATTAACAAGGCCCCCCAAAACTTGCGTGCGAAGTATTTTTTGTGAGTCTCCTCAATCCTCTGCCTCCTCCCGGCCGTCTCCTCATTTGCGTAAAATTTGTCAACTACTCACCACCAACCTCACCAGCTTGACATTCCCACTCCTTCCCAAAATTGTGCTAAGCAATCTTGACCCCCCCCCCGGGTCCTCTCTCAAGCCTTGCCTGTCAGGCATCTTATCGCTTTCCCCTCAACAATGCCTGCTCCTCTCCATTGCATTCAAAGCAGCTTGCCATCTCCTCATCACTCACACCCTATCCCGAACCATGCATGTTCTAGATGACCTGTTGCGCTTCGCCCGCAAAAACAGAAAAGACAAAAGCACAAAAGAAAGAAAAAGCATGATGAACTGTCCTATCATTTGGCCCCTCTTTCACAAAAAGAAAAAGAAGACCCTGACAGCAGACAGAGACATCCCCTTGCAAGAAAACAGGAGGTAATACCACCGAACCCTTTTTTTTTTTTTTTCTGTGAGTCTTTTGTTTGGGAAGCCGTGACCTTCTCAGCATCGTTTTTTTGTTTTGCGCTGTAATGACTCACAAAGTTGCAGTCTGAAAAAATGGTGTCCCGTTGTCCCATTGATCTTTTGGCTAAAGATTCCTATTCTGAGTTTGTTTGCTGTGTTTTTTAATATGTTAGTGATCAACCGATCTTGTATGCATGTGCTTACTTGTTCAGTTTTGATTCTGTCTGTGTGCAAGTCCATGAGTCCGTGTGAGTGAGTCTCAGTTTGGTGAGCCCAGATTGTATGATTGACAGTTGGCCTGGGGAAGTTGTTGGAAGTCGCCTTCATCAGAAGACACAGCAAACAAACTCAAATTGCCACTGATGTTAAGAAGGTCTTGTATTGTACAAATGAAGTAATCAGCATCCAATCTGCTTGGCACTTGCTCTTCGCTCTTCGCCAGGGGGAGTTGTCAGAAGTAGCCTTGTCATGTGAGCCCTGATGCTGGGCGTGTATCTTGGAGCATTTCCTGGAAGGCAAAAGCCAAAGACCAAACCAGGCAGCGCGTGTCAGAATCACATAATGGACAGGGTGGCGATCTCTTTCTCTCTCTCTCTCTCTCTCTCTCTCTCTCTCTCTCTCTCTCTCTCTCTCTCTCTCTCTCTCTCTCTCTCTCTC
>BFEA01000247.1:893344-906823 GCA_003427395.1 Chara braunii
CAAGCCTGCGCAAAGTCAATTACTCATCCATTCTTCTCTTGTGGACATCTTGCCAGGCCTTTTCTCAAGCTCATGCAACGTCAATTTCTCACCCGTTTCTCTTCTGGACATCTTGCCAGACCTTTTCTCAAGCCTGCACAAAGTCAATTACTCATCCATTCTTCTCTTCTGGACATCTTGCCAGGCCTTTTCTCAAGCTTATGCAACGTTAATTATCTATCCTTATGCTCATAGTATCCTTCTCTTTTGCACGCTTTTGCTTCGGTAGATGACACACCTTCCCCCCACTCAAAACGCGATGTGCCCATCGCGCGACTGGTTCTCACTCGGAGGTACGCAAACCTTTAGTCCACCAACCGCAGTCAAGGACACAAGCCCGTTCGCTTTACAAAAGGAAGAGTGATCAGCTCCTCCCCAGCAAATGACGCCTCATCCTCCTACTCAGTCCGACCTTTCTTTTCTTACGTGGCGAGCACCAATACTGAGGTTCCTCCTCACGTCTGGCAGGCAGGTCCAATCCAAACCTTTCAGGGCCTCGTCTAGCCGTACGAGCGTTCCTCGCGAATCGTTCCTCCCGAGTGGTAATTTTCTTGATCCGGCCTCTTCCTTTCAAGAGAGTTGGGGCTCTCAATTAGTCCACGAGTGCAGTTACGAAGACCTCGCAATTAGTCCTGAGGCGGTTGTAATGCTCCGGCGGGGCGGTGTCAATGCCCCGTGGTGGTTGTGGCTTCCACCCGGTACCACG
The DNA here is from genome assembly GCA_003427395.1 of Chara braunii. NCBI lineage: Eukaryota > Viridiplantae > Streptophyta > Charophyceae > Charales > Characeae > Chara > Chara braunii. The sequence continues at coordinate 894,090 of BFEA01000247.1, forward strand.
CTCAATTCCTCCCTCTGGACAGTGCTGCTCAACTTAACGCGAACCGCCGTGGTCCATTCCAAGCGGCCGTGTCGCCCCTCAATGGCATGACGTGTGGTTGGGGAGAACAAATGAGACTTAGAAAAAGAATGGCTCTCTCGCCCATTCGGTTCTCTCACCCTTTGACGTTTAGGCGTTCAACACGAGACGCAACCTGAACTTCCCGACTAGAGTTCGTTGTCGGGGCCAGTTCCAGACGTCCCGCACCGATCCAAGTGGTAGGTGCCTTGGTCCTTTAACCCTCATCCCCTTACAAGAGGAACATGTCGCGCTGAGACTTTTTCCCTTACAGGGATAGAGGTCTTGGGGTCGCGGTGCGAGCACCGGTATCCCCCTCCTGCTGAGGCCAAAGACTAGAAAAAGAAAAAAAATTCATTTCAAGGCTATTTCCAAGTCCATTTCAAGTTGCTTAGGGTCCCCTGCCTATGCAATGCAATATTCAATCCTCAATCATTTAATCCAATGCTATTTCCAAGGCTGATTCTCATGGCTGGTCTGACAGCCTCTCATCAACAAGGTCACCCACATGGCCGGTCTGGCGGTCATTCTCTCAATAGTCATTTCTCAAGACTGACCCTTCCGCCCATTCAAACCTCAATTTTCTTATTCCTCAACACCCAATCTCTGTGACCGTCCCAACGGTCCCTGCCCCTCTTGGCTTTAAGGTTCCGCCTCTTTTATTCTGTTCTTTTCATTCACATCTTTCTCCCGCCCCCTTGGCAATTTCAGCGGCCGACCCACCTGCCTTTTCCATTTCCTCCATTCATCTCATTGGCTATTTCAACGACCGACCCACCGACCTTTTCCACCTCTCTCATCCATCCTTTGGCTATTTCAATGACCGACCCACCGGCCTTTCCAATCTCTTATTGCTTTTTCCAACATAATCTCAATCAACCTTCCCCAATCAACCTTTCTCAATCCAATATGCAGGGGACCCCAGTGCCTATTTCAAAAGGAATGACCCTTGTCAGGGGCCATTCCCGAACAACCTGGTTAGGGTCGTTCTTATCCATTCTCAAGTCGAACAGCCTGGTTAGTGTCATTCTTTTCCATTCTCAAGTCGAACAGCCTGGTTAGGGTCATTCCTTTCCATTTTCAATGTTAGTGCCCGAGGGGTTGGGCCTCGAGGTTACGGATCGCATTTCTGTCTTGGAGGTTAGAAGGCGACCATCTTATCTCAGTTTTGTTTTGCATGCTGTCCGTTTTGCATTTCTCTCAATAACGTACTATCCATGCGTACATCCGACTTAGCGTCTAGTACTCGAGTTGGGGCTCGCGATCCCAAACAGCATTAGCCCACCCGACCATTCATCCATAACAAAAGACAAAGACGCCCCTTCCATTCTCACTCTTCCTGATCACTCAGGTTTCGGCTATTCTCAGTCTCATTCATGACTCAGTTGGATTAGGCTCCTAGGGAAGGAGTGTTCTTTACGCCCCTTAACCCATAGGTTCCCTAACCTCTCTTGTACTCGACCAATCATTCAATGCCATGGTTCGCTCGTCAATCCGTACTCAAGGTTTTCCCCTCTCAAAAGCATAATCCTTATTACATTCAGAATTCACAATACATCCTCTCCCAATTGGTCTCATCCCATGTCTTTGTCTTATGTACCCAAGGTAGCTCATCCGAAAAGTAGCCTAAAAAACTATCTTCTATCTTAGCATGACACAACCTTAACTTGCCCTCTTTTCACTTCATCCTTAGCAAGTTTGCCCATACTATACACGTTTTCGTCATTTTCATGTCTCCGCAGACAGAAAAGTAGCGATCCTTTTTCATGCTAAGTCAACACCTAGTTCCTATTGCTGCCTTGCACCTCGTCTTGGCCATTCCCTTGCCCACCCCGTTCCTTGGCAGGCTTCCTAACCCCCAGGCCGTAGGTCTCGATTTCTCTTTTCATCCTTACAATTTTCCGTAATTCTGCCTCGTTGAAAAAATCCAGTGGTGTGGCTTCCACCCCTGCCCTTGCGACTTCCCGAGTCTTGATAATCCATTCGTGCATTATCACATTGGTCCATTGCTGAAACCAATGACTGGGCGTTGGCCCAAACTCGTCCTCCCATTTGAAAGCCCCATCGCCCGGCTGGTGCATCGGAGGCCGCCCTTTTTCCCTAGGCCTCGAGATCTCATCCCTCTCATCCCCGCTGCTGATTTCTATGACTTCTCGCACATCCTCCTCCTCCTCCTCCTCGTCTTCTGTCTGTATGGGGCTATATTCACCCGCAAGGTTCTTTGGATCGTAGGTAAAAGGAATCTCTGTCCCCGTCCCATACCCCTCGCAACTGTCGTGGCCGCTTTGTCCTTCAAGCGGACTCTCCCTTCTTTCCTCACCCTCCTTATATTCGTCGCGCATGTCTTGTCCCCCCTCGCTCTCCCCATGCCAAGTCTCACGGCGCTTGCTCCTGTTGAATCCCTCCTCGTCAGAGACCTGAACCTTGTTTCTCATCTCTGTATTACCTCCCTCTTCCACTTCTGCCTTTCCCTTCCCTCCCTCACTGTCAGACGAGATTTCTATACCTTCTCCTTCGTGGAGGGGTGAGGGTTTCCTACACAAGCATTTCCTTCCTCCCCTGCCTACCACTGGGCCACCCATGAGTCCTATATACAACTTTCTCTTTGCCGCTCTCCTCCCTTGGCTTGGTCCTGCTTCCTCCCCTCTGGTAGGCCTGTTGATTGCCCCGCTGTCATTTTCGTCATCGAACTCCATCTTCTCTTTTTCTTTTACACCCTGTATAACAAAACAACACCCGCAAAGCCCCTCATGCACCCATTCCCCCAGTCCGGTAGGTAGTCCCCCCCCTTTTCCCAGAATGTTCCCAATATTCTTCGCAGCATGCCCCTATTATACATGCGAATGCGTCATTTGTGATGACCCCATTTTTCTCCCGTCAAAAACTATGGTACAATGCCCCAGACATCCCTCCCCGTTATCACACAAGCCAGATATTGCAAACCCCCAAGTCACGCTGCCTTTCAACCTCAGTCAGTTCAAGCCAAAGTGTTAGTCCCCAAAAAAATGACAGTCCCATGAACATGGTCAGAGACAACCCATAGTGCGGGCAAGGCTGTGGTCAGTCTTTAGCCTGTGGCTCCTCAGTTTCCTTATCTTCGGTCTCCTGAAGCCATTGTTCCACTGGGTCCCGACTTAGAAACCTGACCAATCGTTGCCCTAGGAAGGACCCTTTCAACCCAGTTCCATCCAAATCTTCTAGTTCGAAGGTGTTCAGTCCCACCCGCTTGGCGACCCGGTAGGGGCCTTTGAACCTCCTTCCCAGCTGTCCCGACCAAGTACTTTCTAGTGCCAAGTTCCTTAGCAATACCGTCTCTCCCACTTGGAGTGACTCCTTTCTGACATTCTTAACCTTGTCCCACCTTGTTTTGTCCCTTATTCTGCTATCTAGTACCTGGTTGGCGATGTCTTCCATGACCTCCTCATTCTTAAGGATTTGTTGACATCTTGCCTCGATTGACTCTTCAGTGGTCATTTGCGGATCTTCATCTAACCTATTCCAGGTAGGTACCAAGGCTTCCACAGGAAAATCGATCTCTCTTCTGTACCAAAGCTCTGCCGGGATACATCCTGTTGTCCTTTTAGGGGTCATATTCTCTGCAAAGACAGCCTGCTTAGGATACCTAGGCCAGCTCCCCCGATGGTCCGCTGCGAGCTTTGCAATCATGTTCTTCAAGGTTCGGTGCCCCCTTTCCACAGGTGCATTGGCCTGAGGGTGATACGGCTCGATGAGTTTGATCGGTACCCAAAGTCTCCTAAGCATCCTCAATACTTCCTGGTTCGCAAACTCCGTCTCATTGTCTGCTATAAACCTCCTGACGAACGGATGCCTCAAGTAGAAGTCTTCTATCCTGTCCGCCACACTCCTCCCAGTCTTTTTCTTGAGGGCAACCGCCTCCACGAACCCACTCAAGTTGTCTCGTGCATCCAGGATATACCTGTACCCATCCGTTGATACAGGCATGACCGCTAGGTCGAGGTGGATCAGATGTCCCGGCCCTAGCACCCGCGTTGGTCTAAGCGGCTCGAAGACCCGCACCGAGCTTCGTTCTTGGCAAATAATGCAAGTCTGGCAGTATACGGCGACCATGCCTGCCATGCCTGGCCAATAATAGAGTGGCGTTATCTTTGCAAACGTTCCTTTTGGACGACCGATGACCTCCAGCTAACCCATCGTGCATTGCCTGGATAACGTCTACTTGCCTAGATCTTCCGCACACAACCCTTCTGGGCATAGCACCTTCCCCCTTTCGGAACAAATGCTCGCCCCTTAGGACGTACCTTTCGGCTTCTTCTCTTGCTTTAATACTGACTTCCGTAGGTTGTTTGTTTCCTACCAATAACAGCCCGATCTCCCGAAAGAGCCCTTCGTATGATTGGGCATAGAAAAACTCTTCTCCTTCCTTGCCCCCATCCTTTCCTTCCTGCATCTGGTTTAGCAACCATTGCAACTCTCTCCTTTCCCAAGATTCCACTAAGCTCATCACTGCTTCCCGGCCTCCCTCGACCGCCATTGCTATTAGTTCCTCTTTCGGTCCTACTATCGCTCCCCATGAGTCATTTTCTTCTCTGCGTCCTCGAGTAGTGACTGGTCCTTCTCTAAGTTCTGCCACTATGGCAGGTGCCCCCTTCTCCAAAGTCTGGATCAATAGTTCTCCCGATGTGGATTCCTTGCTCATTATTTCGTTATCCACCGCGAGAGTCCTTCCTTCGTATTCGAGGAATGCGTCTATGGGCTCTGCATCCTCCATCCCTTCGGGAGTGATGCAAACCCGACTCAGCCCATCTGCCTTGTTGCGGATTCCCGGAATCCGTTCGATATTTTAATCGAACTGCCAGATGAATCATACCCATCTCCCTACCGTTGGATCTATAGGCCTGTAATTCTTTAGAGCCCCTGCGACATTCGTCGGATCGATCCTTAAGATGAACCGTCTCCCAAATAGGTAGGCCTGAAAGGTCTTTAGGCAATGCAGGATAGCTAGGACGTCCTTTTTAAATTGCGAGTACCGCCGTTCTGCGGAGTTCAGGGTTTTACTCTCGAACCTAATCGGCCTCTCTTTTCCTCTCTCATCCCTTTGAATCAACACACCTCCTACGGCCAAAGGTCCTCCATCTGTCTCTAGGTTGAAGGGTCGTCCCACTTCGTCATTAAAACAAGGCGTGGACATGGCGACTGTCTCAGATGTCAATATGTCCTTGAGCCTTTGGACAACTCTTTCTCGCTCCTCCGTCCAATCCATGGTTCCTCCTTCTGGTGATCACTAAAGGCAAATGCCAGGTGAAACTCCTGGCAGGTTCTTTTGATCAGGCGGGTTTCTTCTTCCGTTAAGAACCCGTCTATTCGTATCTTCATTATGTCAGCTACCTCATCTGGTATCCGATGTCCCTTCGTCGCCCTTCTTTCTCGGATCACTCGAAGGACCTCTTCCTCCTTCTCCATAGCCTCTTTCTTTGATGTCTCTAGCAGGATCGAGACCGGTTTTGCTTTCTTCCCTACCGGCTTGTACTTTCGAACACTTCCTTCCGGGATCTTTCTCCTAAAAAATGAACGGTCGGAATTGCCCCCGTCGCCTCCACGACTCGTGGTTGAATACTAACTAGTTTCCCACTCAGGCAATATCCCTTTTGCACCTCTCTTTCGAACTTGGCCAAGGTTGCCGAATCCACTCCTACCTTGTGGTATCTGAGGGCCTTGATGAGTTGTAATAGATCGGGGATCTCGAGTGCGATTTCTGACACGTCTATGCGTACTTCTTTCTGTTTGGGCAGGCTAGCACCAAGTTCGACCTCTGACTCCTTTTCCGCTACCATAACACCTAGAACTTCGTCCTCCTGCCTCCTCTTCTTCTGGGGCAGACCCATCTTGATTCACTCCTTCTTGTTGAATGCTTCCTCAATCATGATTTCTACCCTTTCTCTCATACCCTCCATCCGTGCGAAAGCCCCCTTCCGCGTGCTATCCTCGAACGACGGCGACCAAGTTGCCAATTTCCCCTTTGGGGGGTCTCCTCCCGTTCTAAGGAGTCGGAGGAGCTCTCCCCGGCCAGTCACAGGGTCCTCTATGTCTACCATGTTTGAGCCATCGTGCAAGTGCATGCATATCATCTCCACGTTCGCGCACCACGGTCTCCCGAGGATTATGTCGTGGTCCATTTCCTCCATTACGGTCATCCGCTGAAACGACCAGATCGATTCCCTGACCCCTGCCTTCACAGCACACTTCGTGATGTACCCAGCGAACGGGATTTCCCCGCCAGCTCCCTGGATGCTCCCTGTTACTTCCTTGTTTACCGTACATCCTGTGATCATTGCGAAATCTCTTCTTATAGGAGTGATTTCTGCTCCCCCGTCTACTAATGCGTCGGTATGATGACTTCCAATCTGGATTTTCAGTTTCCCTACGGGCAGCGCATGAAAGCTAAGCTTCGTCCCGAGCGGTGATCTCATGACTTCGCCGACCTCTCGGTCGGGCAAGCTCAAACGAATGTCTGCAAAGGCTTTTTCGAGATCCTCCAAGTTCCCGTGACTCCTTTGAAGGTTAGCCACTTCTTGCGGAGCTTCCTTCTCCCTCTCCCCTTCTGGTAATTCGGGGTTGTCGCCTATTTCTACTCGCCTCCGAGTCAACAGTTGTCTGAGCCCTTTGAGCAACCTAGGGCTAGCCTGCAGCATGGTCTGGAAAGACACCGACACCATGGTTCCTAGTAACTTGCTAATGGTGTCGTAAAGCTCAGGCAAGGTCAAGATCAGGATTTGATACCGAAACTTCTTCTTAGCGGCGATAACTTTGTCCGCAGGCTCCTCTTCCTTAGGCTTCCCATAGACTTTCTCCGGTTCCTCGGCCTCAGGCTCTGCCTGGGGTTCCGAGCTTCCGGCGACCTCCTCCATAATGGTGTTGCAGTTAATCCTTCTCCCGGCCGTTCCTAGTCGAGTGGTTGCGTTCACCCTATCACGTCCGTCGCTTTCCAAAATAAAGTTGGCCTGCGGCTCGCGCACCCGGAGTTGATCCCAGATGATCTCGCCCACCGGTTTGGCCTCTACGGCTGTTATTTCTAACCCGTTGAGCATGATAATGGGTCGCCGCATCCCTCCTGGCGAGTTCCAGTTCACCCGTTCCCCTTGTGGTCCAAATATCTCCCCCTTTAATGACCTTGTACACCTTCTTTTCATAATATCATGGTTGAGCTTTGGGCATGCACGCACATAATGTCCTATCGCGGTACAGTACTTGCATTGCTCGTTAGCAGGATCTCTCCGTCCGAATCCCCGGTGTGCTACACCTGGCGGAACCACAGCTTCCTGGGGAGGGAGGGCAGGTCGGGATACTTGCGCCTGCATAACCAGTAGCGCGCCTTCCATCCTTTCAATCTTATTGTCGACCCCGTGCACCCGTTCATGTAGACTTTCAATCCCCTTCTTTACCTTGTCGCCCGTCCTACCGGTCAGATCTATGATCTCTCCTTCCTTGAGCAAGGCCAACGTCTCCGTTACTACCGTTTTCTTAGCCAGATCCGTTACCGTGCTAAAATCAACATCCCGCGTGTTTACCAACGTGCTCGTCTGTCGGTAAGCTGACAGGATCTTGTCTTTGTCGAACTCGAAGAACTGCCTGAGGAAATATTTGCTCATTATCTGGTCCGTGACCCAGGGGATCCTTAGTGCTACTAGAGTAAATTCCCGTAGGAAATCATTGTACGTTGCGAAGTTCTTCCTCTGAACTGCCGCTAGGTTGGCCTCCGTTGCCATTTTCTCTGCCGCTAGGTACTTCCTCATCATCACATCCCGGGTCTCCTTCCAAGACCGGCTTGCGGCTACAATGGCCATTATGTCCCGTCCTAGGCTTAACGACACATGCTGTCCTAGATGGTACATCTTTTCCTCCTCGGTCCACTTTAGTAACGCAACTAGGTTCTCGTAGTCGATTAGAAACTCCGTGATGTTTGCTCCATCGAAAGTCAGCTTTTTCTTGGCGTTCGCCAGATAGCCTTGATTTTTGTTTAGTGCTCATGCGAGGGACGACACTATCTTCTTAAGGCCGCCCTCGGAGTTGCTGGCCTCGCCTGCCATACTGTTATCCGGACTTTCCTTGCCGGTCTTCTGTCCCTCCCTGATTTTCATAGTTCCTGCCGGGTCAAACCATCCCAACACTCTTTCCCGAAGACTCCAAAGTCCTTCGCATCCTCGTGCTACTGCTGGCGTGATCGGCAGGCGGCTAGCCCCACTATCCATGGTCGGCGGAGTCGTAGCCTTTTCTGCTTCCATCCCCGGAGAGTTCTCTCTCTCTTTCCTTCTCTTGCTCGGCGTTCCCCCACGGTGACCACCTTTATCCCCTTGTCCAGTCCCACCTTGGCCGACTTTCCGTTCGTCATGGGGTTCCTCCTGCAGAGGACCTTCTTCGTTCCCAGTCATCATTTCCTCAATTAATCTTGCCTTGTATTCCGCGGTCCTCTTGTATATCTCGGCTAGTTTGCGCCTCGTGTCCCCGACCCTTACTTTCTTAGGCATGACTCCTTCCGAGTTTCGGGGGCTTGTCCTATCCTTATTTCTGCCTTCCTTGGTCCCCTGAGTCCCTTGCCTGCTTCCCCCGGCTTTCCCCGAGCTTTCTCCTGTGGAGATTTCCTTCCGGTTCCCTTTGGTACCATCCGGATTTATCGATCTCTGTCCTTCTGCCCCCCTTCGCCTTGTGCGGCACTGCCTTCTAAGCCTGGTTCTCCTTCACTCTTATGGTTATCTGTCTCCTCCTCCGTTGCCATTTTGCCTAGTTCTACATAAGCCAAAGAATTCCCAGGACATACGCAATGCGAGGTATTTAGGTTCCCTAGGCTCCCAGCTCTGTTGGCTTACCTTTATAGCCTCCTTTCCTATCCCCGTTTCCTAATTGCCCTTCCTTAAGGAGGAACCATGACTGGCCCTGCCGCCCAGCCGAGCTATGAACGTGACCAGGCTTCCTTTATCACAAGCTCGTTTATAGTGCCCTTGTCCCGTCGGCCGACGCAAGGGAGCCCGGGTTAGGCATCCTGCCAGGGGAAGTCTTCCCGAGCAGCGTTTCCCGTTTTTGACCTTCAGGGTTATGGTCAATCATTAGGAGTCTGCTCCCCCCTTCTTTGTTTTTCTAGCGGGTTTTAGCCATCCAGGTCCGAGGCCCTTTTCTTATTCCCATCGGCGAACTTCCGTGCGCAGCGAACTATACTCGATCAGCCTTATTGACCCACCTGCGGATGCTAATCCCTCTCTCGCCCTCGCGGCTCTTCTGGTTCGGTAGGCTCCTCGAATAGTTGAGCCACCCCTGTTAGATGATTCTCCCCTATCTCAATTTCCCTTTCGATTATGCGTTCGCACCCCGGGGACCGTCGGACCCTGCATTTGGTCCTACATACCGGGCCCGCAGGCGGACTCCCCCGCAAAACTAAGGGGGATAATCCTGCGGGACCCTCGACCCCTAAGTTTTCTCTAAGTAACGCTCCTTCGCTCCTCTGATGTCGGCGGCTGGCCTCAATCCCAAGATCAGTAGGTCGATAGATCAGTGCGTTAACTAATAGGGCTAAGCCCAAGTCTGAACCTGGGGGGCACAACTTTCAATATGAAGGGTAATTGCAGCTTGCTCGGGTCTGCAGAAGTGTGCCGAGGCCCCTGCTGGGCCTATTACTTGAACCCAAAGCCCCGCACGGCCATGTTTGCTGCTTGGAGGATAAGTTATCACTCAGCTCACCCCGCGCACTGCCCCACCATGTTGCGGCCGCGGGCCGAGGCTTTCATAGCCCGCCACACTCGTCAAAAGAGAGCGCTTTTATCGCCTTCGGTCGGAAAGACCCCAACTTTTGCTCGTGCTGTACCTAACTAAAGCTTGCCACAACTTCTACCGCCGACGCGCACAATCAACCCTAGCACTTCCGCACTTCTCATTATGCGGCCCCAAAACGTTGCCTTGAACTAGGCAAAAATAAAGTCCTCCTCTAGCCGTAACCTCAATGGTCAATTCTACGCCTGCTCGCAACTTCGTCCGTGTGTGAGAGGTTGGGGCTCGCGCCGCGTTATCTTAAAATTTTAATCGATTCCTAGTCTGCCTTGCCGAGCGACTCACCGTTTACACTGATCAAATTATCTAACTAACACTTGCCCACTAGGTGCACTCCCACACACTCTCCGAATTAACCATGCGTGCATGCCATTCTCGACTTCCGAGAGTCGGTCGTGGTCGAGCGAAAAACACGCTACTGCCTCAAATACCATAAAAAGTGTTTCTCCTGTGAGGTGTATAAAACACGCAGAATTACCCTTGTAAGGGTATTGGTGCCGACAACGTTTTCAGGTGATCGGTTGTTGCTTCGTTTCGAACCATGATGCCCAATACCTGCTTCGTCGGAAAATCCAAGCTGTTGAATTATTTTGATGTCCGCCTCTAGTCAGGCGAGATCTGATCTGAGTGACAGGTCTTCACTGGTGATTCTTTCCGCCTTTGCGGATGACTCGGACTCGTTCTCTTTTGTAGGTTGCCGTGTGTTCGTATGTGAAGGTCAGGCCACCGAGCTGTCGGACGAAAGTTTGTCACGTCGGTTGATTAGTAGCATTCTCGTTCAAGCAGTGACGGACTTCGGCTCGATGATCTGCCGGACGGGGTGTGAAATCTCCTCAGGCGAGGCTTAGCCTGTTGGCTGGCGGAGGGAGTACCACTGCATGCGGACAAAGACGGAGCCTCGGAGGCGATTACTAGTTTCTCGTAGCATGGTTTTGGGAAAGGCTGATTCTTTTCGGACCGATGGAAGTGAATGCCCGGACGGCTGACTTTGTCCCTGTATTTAGGCACTCGAGGTAACCCTCGGTGTCGGTATGGATATGCAAAGCGGCAAAACAGGATGGGGTATTCTGGGTAAGGAGGAAAGGGCGAATGCGTTGCCGAGACCTGGGTACCACGCTCGCGACGGTTGAGTTGCGCTTGAGGTATGGGATAAAACTCTACCGATAGTACGAGCGGAGAGACCATATTGGGGATGGTCAGTGAGGAGATGACCGGCCGTATGTGAGGTTGCCTGATTTTTTTATATGTGTTTCCCCCCCCTCGTAAAGATTGATTGAGCTTGGATTGTTAGACAGACACTCTTCTAAGTTTATTCCCCCTCCCTTCTAAGTCCACACGAGTGAGAGACAATCGGAAGAAAGGAGGATAGAGGTCAATTGGAATGGAACCAAGAGAAAGAATGTGGGCAAATGGATGGTCGGCCGAGGGAATTATAGGAAAGGGGTACTTAGGAATGGGGAGGTAAAATAGGAAGACCTTGATGAGGGGTCTGAAATAATTCTCATCTAGGACAAGGGTTGACCTGACCAAAAGGATCGGTTGGTGCCTTTTTATGAAAACAGGGGTCTGGTGCTAAAAACAAGATGGCGAGATGGTTGCCTTCCCCGATCTATACTAGCGGCCCGGAAATGCCAGTAGATGTAAAGGATAGGGTATCGGTCGTCCTCCCGGAAAATGGAACGTGGACGGACCTTGAACCAGCGTATCAAACGATAATGCTGGAAGGAGAGGATGCTTTCCTTTGGATAGAAACAATAGGGACTAATGTCAGCCTGACGAGGTTGTCGCCAAGTTTAATGGATTTGGAATTCCGAGGGACAGTGGAAGCTCGGGGGTGGGTCTACTTGTCGCAAGATAGGGAGAAAGCTATGATCATAGAGCTGACACTCGGGAATACACCGGACGAGTTGTTTAGGAAGGCAGAAGCAGAGGTTGTGTGGGCTGCATGTCAACGGGGGGAAATGAAAATGGAAAAGGTAGACGTACGGGTGGAACTTGGGGGTAGAGGAAGCATGAGGCGACCCGTAAGAACCATGCGATGTGTGCTGCCCTCCTTCCTAGTGGATGCGGTTTTCGGAACCCGGAGCAGGCTAGTACGGATATGTCAGTCCATGACGAACATCGGGCTATACCAATGCGCTAGGCAAGATTTTTTTCGGTTATCAGTAGAGATGGGGCCATTCGAGGGGAACTGGGCGGAGGAGCTAGCCGAGATACTAAACTGCCTTAGCATAGACAATATCTTTGTCCCTAGCGCTGTGCATTGGGGGATAGTCTACAGGAATGTGGCAATAGGGGAGACGTTTCTAGATGGGGTAAGGGAGTTGGTATACGATGAGGAGGACGACTTCAGTGATGAAGACGAAGATGAAGAGATAGAGGACTGGGACTTCTGAGAGAGGTGGGGAAACTTAACTTAGGAAGGACGGGTGACCTGGTATTGTACAGGAAAGGGAAAGATGACTAGAGAAGAAAGGATGATGGAATACACCTTCAAAGGTTGGGAGCCACGGCGACTCAGAGGAGGAATAAAAATGCCTATACCAACAGGAAACGGATGGAGAGGGACCACGTGCGACTGGATTGGGTTTGAGGTTGCCCGGGACTTGTCATATGTATGGATAGAGCGGATTTGGAACCCGATAAGGGAAGAGGAAGGTTGGGATGATATAGAAGAAGGCAAGGTAGAGTCAGTTGGAACGATTGTCCTTTCCGAGGATGGATGACACCTGTTTTGCACTATGTTAGCAATGGGACAGGACCCGATGTGGCTTCTAGGGAATGCAGAGGCCCGAACCCGAAAAGAAAGCAAGTGGTTCGCCAACGAGGGGTGGGACGAAGTAAGTAGCAGAGTTGTGGCGTCTAGGGAATGCATAGGCCCG
>BFEA01000247.1:906958-923655 GCA_003427395.1 Chara braunii
AGTTGTGGCGTCTAGGGAATGCATAGGCCCGAACCCGAAAAGAAAGCAAGTGGTTCGCCAACGAGGGGTGGGACGAAGTAAGTAGCAGAGTTGTGATGGGAGGATGAAAGGAACTTAAGCCTCCGAGTCTACGGATAACGGCTTGGGTATTGGAATTCATAGCCGAGTGGATTGGGGGGTTTGAGCACATTTTGGAAGTAGCCGACTCCATGAGAAAGGTGCATATAGAATGTGTTTGGCTGACTGAGGAGTTCTATAGGCTCTCATTGAAATATGAGCCCTTCTACGGAGATAAAGCCGAGGAAGTCATCATCGTCCTAAGAATAGGCAGGTATGACCGCCTAGAGGTAGAGGCGGAGTCTTGGGACGCCATAGTTAGCCGGGAGGCGGCGGCCGCACCCTCCTACGTAGACGATGTCTTTAAACTATTTGAGGTGTCGTGGTTCGACTAAACGAGGACGAGGGATCGATCACCGTGAAAAGGCCTGAGTGTGGAGGGTGCTTGTGAATTGAGGTGTAACATAAGAAAGAGAGTGTGTACATTAGGCCGTAGATGGTGCATAAGGATCGAAACAAGGGAGAAGTGACAGCAGCCGGAAAAAAGGGGCAGGGGTAGAATTGTATGTGTATGAGTCGTGGATAGCGGCAAGAACCAGTGTACGATAAGTAGGGAGGGCCGAAAGACTAAAACACGAAAGGTATGGAATCTCAGTGGGTGCAGCAATCGGACTAAGAAAACAGGAAATGAGACATTGCGAGATGGTCCGACGAATGACATTCTGGGAGGATAGACCTCGTGGGATCCTGCCACCAAGAATATCAGAGGGCAGGGTTGACATAAGCCTGCCGACAAGAAATACGGTAGGCAATCCGGTAATGGACTGGGTGGGGGTAGAGTTGGTAGAAAATACGGTGTACCTAGTAGTAAAGCTGGAATGGCGTGCGAGAGGGGAGTTCGGGGGCGTAGACTTGAGTCGCCCAGGGTGTGTACATGCGACGGGATCCTTACACCTGTCGGAAGAAGGATGGAGGACCTTTGGGATTGCCTTGGCTTCCGAGGATGACCCCGTGCGAATGTTCGAAGGGGCATGGCAAATAACCTGGCGGGAGGGGTTTGAGTTTGCAGACCCGGAACGAGATGACGTAACGGCGGAGGTAAAAGTCGCCGCGGCGGGGGTTTTCGAGCTGCCAAATGAGGTCATACGGATGAGTCTACCACCCTTCCTGCTAAGACAAATGGGAGGCATAGAACGAGTGGAGCAGGCGGTGACTGCCGTTACTAGGCTAAATTTTGACGAAGCACTAATGTATTGAGAATACTATCGGGTCTTTCGGGGACGAACAAGGGCGCGAGGTGCTTTGCATTCTACGAGCAACGGTAAATACTAGGCCAAAAGTCCCACAAATAAGTGATGAGACCATGTGGGAAGTCATCCGGCGAGAGGTAGGTCGGGGCGCGACCTACATAGATGATCTCTACCGGCTGTACGAATAGCCAGAGGAGGTTACTGCTCCCAGGGGTATAGAGGGATAGTTGGGGCTAGAAAAGAGAAATGAAAACACGAAGGGCAAGGGAAGCGGTAGGTGGACGGATTCTGAAGATTGGTTGTAACCCTTTCTATGTGGACTATGCAGGGAATCACCAAGGTAACAATGGCAGCAAGACGTGAGCGAGTGGAACGCCAGCCCCGTGTGCGAATGGAATGCCAGCCCCGGTACCCCGGACCGCCCTGGAACAACGGTGGACGATGGGAAGTATCCCTCCCGTCGAGTTCTACCTATCGGGGGTTCGACACAGAATGGCGGGCCGTGACTTTGGGAAGGGACGCCGCCTTCATGTTGGTAGAATGTCGGTGGACAGGGATGAGATTCAACTGAGGACCCAAAGACGATCTGTTTTCCAATCTGGAAGTTACCGGGATCATGTACCTGCCTGAGATCGGTTGACACTCGTTGGGGGTAGAGATAGCACAAGGTCATGAGCTGGTGCCGATCTTTCGAAGGGCCGCCTGGACGTTGACCCGGATAGGACAATCGGTCAGGGGAAGAAGGAACGTGGGCTTACTTACCCGGGTGGAGATGGGAGGTTGGAGGGAGCTTAGGACACCGACCACACCGCTGAGATGCCGAGTGCCCCGTTTTATGATAGACCTCATCTTCGGAAGCCTCGCGAGGGCGCGGGAGCTGGCAGACTCAGCGATAGTCTTGGCAGGCCACTTTCCCTCCCCTACCATTGGGATGTTCTACGATGTCGCTGTCCCGCACGGGGACCCTCCCGGCCGCGTCACGCAGGATTTGGCAGGATTTGTCGTGGAGAGTGTTTTGCCATTCCGGCCGAGTGCGCCAACCGTACCTCTAGCGAGCCCCTACAACAGGACAGGGTCACGCGAGGCACCGCTACCTCCACCTGCGGGAGCTGTCACCATCCCTTAGGTGGGTGTATCCCCGCCGAGCTACTGAACCACATCCGAAGGCTTTTTGTATGCAATTGCAGAGGTGGCCCAGCCGAGGGCGTTTCTCGTTCGCTGTAGCATAGGGGGTACGCGCGGTCAACGCCCAAAATCGAACCCACACGCGAATCGACGCACTGGGGGGCTGAGATCGCAAACGCAACTCGTCGTCGGTCGATTAGAATGCATCACACTCACCACGCGTCACACCACAACACTCACACACAAGAAAGGACACAAAACAAATAACACAACAATACAACAACACAACAACACTCCTAGTCCCTTCAGTATCCGACCGATAACTTTTTGTAGCGAGAATCAGATAGGTATCGCGCGCTGGTCTTTCGTATAAGAGTCGCGTGAGCGCACAACCTCCTCATATCGACCAGCCATGCGGGCATGTGCGAGAATTTGCACTGATGGAGTGCTATGTAGTACTCGTAATCGCGCGATCCTCGATAATCTCGAGGGTCGCGTTCGACACTGAAGTGTCGGCTGACAAGCGCTTTGAGGGGTTAATCTCTCGACGTTGGACAACCGCTATGCGCGGTTAAAGACCACACCCTCTTCTGAACCCTGTGCAGAGGGGTTGAGTAGACAACTCTAAGGTATCGTGGCGGCCAGAGATCAAGGGGCTTGACTTTGACGGCTGCCACGGACTACAACGTCCAACCATACTAATTCTAAAAAGCAAAAGTTAAGAAGAGATCTCCCTTTTCTCTCGATGCAAAACTTAATCAATCACTACGCACGACCTCAATGAGTCGTGCGGGTACAAGAAACATGATACAAAAACTATGAGAAGGGAGACAATCACTCTCACAATCACGATGTGGCTTCCTTCAAATATATATATATATATATATATATATATATAATCATACGCAAAACCAAGTCTGGATTTCAATTCACAGAACATACCTGCAATTACATCAAAGATCCACATCAACAGAGCACACACTACACGGGGTCAACTTCAACCATGCTTTGCACTCACACCCCTCGCTTTAGCCATACAAGCCCCACTCTTTGTGCAACTCTCAAAATAAAAAACTCAGTATCTTTATTAAATGGCCATTCAATTAAAGTCTCGGTAAAAACACAACAAAACAAATCAAACCACAGGGCTAAAGCCTTCAGGTTGAGTGGCAAGAGTGTGAGTCGGAAACTGACCTGTTATCAAAGGATAACAGAAGATGATCCTCGTAGGATCAGCTTGAAGCTAGTCAAGCCTTGAATCAATCTGAATAAAGGTGTCTTGCAATGCAGCACAGGCCAGCACCCAAACCATGCTTGAGTGATCAAGAAATAATCCTACCTTCATAACTAACCTCTGATGTTTATCTAAAAATGTAAGAAATTCCGGCAGCACATCCCCTAAACAGGATGGATTGCCAGATTTCTCCTAGCTGAAAATAATCTAACTCTCCAAATTCTACAAAATTTCGACAGCGCTTCCCATAGGAAATGTGCCTTTTCAT
Organism: Chara braunii; assembly: GCA_003427395.1. Classification (NCBI taxonomy): domain Eukaryota; kingdom Viridiplantae; phylum Streptophyta; class Charophyceae; order Charales; family Characeae; genus Chara; species Chara braunii. Next base: position 910,893 of record BFEA01000247.1, read on the forward strand.
AATTTCTATGAGTCCAAAAATAACTAACTCTTTCAGATTTGTAGAAATTTCGGCAGCGCTTCCCGTAGGAAAAGGAGGTTGTCAAGATTTATACAAAGCTGAAAATAAAAAGACAGAGCAAAGCTATACTTGAGACGAACTTCTGACACTTACTTGACAGTTAGGATTGGAGATAGTTTACACGATCCCTTCCAGGAGATGGTATCGTGAGCTATCATCAATTCTATCTTCAAGTAAGGTCAGTCCTATTTCTATCCCAAGCTCTCCCTACCATCATTCATCTCATCTACCTATGACTCCAGCATTTGGCGAGCATCTAAAGCAGCTAACCTATCGAAAGGACGTCCCAGAGTGAGAGTCCACAAGCATGTATAAACAAACATCTCTCACAATCCCACATCAGTTTGACCCAAGTAGTTCGTTAGATCTCTCAGTTCTTTTCTCTTTTAACCCCCTTACTTATGACATACGATCAGACAATGCCCTAACTTAAGGGTATGTCCAACCTGCCTAAGTAAAGAAGTAAAGTACGCACAACTAAACTACCCTAACTTAAACCACAGGTCCACCCGCCACTGAAAAACCCTGGTACCGGTGAGTTAGGGCCGGGTTGTACGGAGGGGCGGCGACCGTACTGAGGCGCCGGGTTGTGCGGAGGCCGACGGGTTCAAATCCCGCCATTTTTCAAGCGACAACTTTGACGATTTTTCGTGCTCAGAGTAATCCACCAAAATGTCTGAAAATTTCAGGGTCCGTAGATTAGGTCCTGATCTTTTAGGAAAACATATCAGGAAAAAAAAAATAAAAAAATTTGACGGTGAAATAATTGCCGCGCCGATTCGATTTATTTCAAATTTTTATCACAAAATTTCGTATGGAGGCCCGCCCGGTTTTCCACGCTGTACTACCGGTAGCCGACGCGAAACGGCGCTACCGGCACCCCGAGGTTTGTTTCGTGAGGGGGACCTGTGGTTTAAGGGTATGTCCAACACAATATCGACTCTAGTCATAAAACATATGACCAGACCGCCTTAACTTAAGGGTACGTCTGGTTTCTGCTTAACTGACGACATGAAGCATAAAACTAGACTGTCCTAACTTAAAGGTGTGCCTAGTCAGCTTTAAACAAAGTTACGTAGGGCATAGGATTAGGCTGCCCCAACTTAGGGGTGTGCCTAATCTGCCTAAAATAAGTACGAACGACAAAAGTCGGTCTGACCTAACCTACGGGTATGTCCAGCTCACATCACATCAACGACAATGGCATATCACTAGGCCGCCCTAACTTAAGGGTACGCCTAGTTAGCCATAACAGTATAAGATACATAAGGCAATGTGATCAGGCCGCCCTAACCTAAGGGTACGCCTGATCTGCCTAAACAAATACAACGACGTATGGCTAAGCCGCCCTAACCTAAGGGTACGCTTAGCCTCTGTAACAACAGTAAAATAAAAACATTCATTGATACACTTCAAGTTGCACAAACTTTATGTTTTTCTCTCTTGTTAGGCAGACGATCAGACCTTCCCAATTAAGGGAACTTCCGATTCTGTCCTTGTATTTAGAAGGGAAAATAAAACAAGTTTATACCAACTCTCTGACTTTTTATCTTATTACGAGCATAGGACTAAACTGCCATAACCTAAGGGTATGTTCAGCCTGCCCGGGTTACCTTCGTTATACTCTTCATTTGCTTTCCTTTGCTTTTTGTTCTACCTGACTTACTGACTGACTTTCCCAACCTTGAGTGTCCGTTCTGTTAGCTACTATAGGTTCTTAAAATAAGTATTGAACTTTTATACTCAGGTTGTCCTTTAGTTCATGGCTTATGACTGAGCCGCCGTAACCTAAGGGTACACTCAGCCTTATGCCTTTGTCCCCCTCAGAATAAAACACACATCTCAAGAGCCCATTCAAGTTAAAAGACACACCAGGAATCCGAGCCTTCCCAACCTAGGGTGCCCGTCCTCCTGTTCAGAAACCCTCAAAAGAAATGGCGACTGAGCCATCAAACCTAGGGTAGGCCCAATCCAAAATGGTCATTCAGACAGCCCAGCAAACAAAAATAAACATAGCACTGAGCCCACACCAACCTAGGGGAGCTCAGCCTTGGGTTGACCCAGTCAAATGCATGCAAAACACCTGCCCTCAGCCTTCCCTCCAGTTCATTTTGCCTGAATTCACTCAAAGCATCTGACTTCTCACATATAGTTGTTAATTTAACATTTCATATGCATGTCCTGACATACATAACAAAACAGAAAGTAACAGTCTTTCTTAATCATGTTCTTAGATAGCCCATAGGGTAGTATATTTTAGGGGACGGGATCACACGAGTAAAACGAAATTATACCTGAGTGTTCCCTGCCTCCAAAACCCCGCCTGGGCTCCGACAGAGTTCCCGCAATCGGTGGGTTAACCTCCCACAAGGTCTTGATGCGGACCTACAGGTTGTAATCCCGCCTGCCGCCTTCCTCTCGTAACCTCAGACTTGACTTAGAGTAAAAACGATAAAAGAAGATAAGTTAGACTCTCGAGATTCAAGAGAGGGACAACTCAACTCACAGTGAGAGGGTCTTGAAATTTGGATCTCCTGAGAGTCCCGCAATGGTGGTCAATAACGCAGCGAGGTTGGTCAATGCACGACCAGAATGCAGCGTGCCGGTCCCTAGACGAACCTCCCAGTCACAACAATACCCGGTGTGTAAAACCTGGCCACTCCTTCAAGTCATTGTATCGTTATCTCAGACCGAACTGCTACTACACGGTCTAGAAGGTCCATGTTCAAATAGAGCACGCCCCTGTATTCTATTCGAAATTGATGCAAACCTCCTCAAAATCAGACAGCCTGTCTATACAGCAATCGTATGTAGTAGCAGGGCACAGTAAATGCACTGCAAGGCTTAATAGCGAAGGAAAAAGAAACACAACGAAGCACGACGTGCGTGCTTGGCAAGTACACAATGTCCACAACAGTCAGCAGTCGGGTGCAGCGGCTAGACACCACAACAAGTGCAGTAACGCAGTAAGCGCACAATAGATCGCACAGTCGGACCAGCAACAACTTAGTAATCTCTGCACTCCGCGAAACTTAGTTGATTCAACAATCTGTAAGTCCATAATACTTAGCGAACAGTAACTCAGTGAGTAGTCGTTTAGCGAGCAACAACTCCTCTTATCCGTGCGATCCGCGAAACTTAGTTGATTCAGCAATCTGTAAGTCCATCATACTTAGCGAACAGTAACTCAGTGAGCAGTCGTTTAGCGAGCAACAACTCCTAATCCGTGCGAGGCGGCAGTCCCTTGTTGTTGAAGACAACAACAATACCTTACCGCAAAAGACATAGCTACAGTCGTGAGCGCACAGCCAAACCGACTCTCAACAACAAAAAGTACAGTAACAGCATGGGCCCCGACAGCGGCAGTCCTTGAAGAAAGAACAGCAAAAAAATTACTGAACAAAGAACAACATCCACCCTCAACACCGATAGATGCGGGAGTGGTTGAGGCTACCGCGAACAGCACTGGGAATAGCGCCTGGCCAGACAATGAGAGTAATGGCACGCGCGAGCCCCGTGCCTGAAAACTATGGTTCCAAAGGATGTGATCACTATGACACACCAGATGCCCCGCCTACACAAATAGTCAGAGTCTGATTTGCCTATGACACTAACCAGTCAGTTCACTTCACCTGCTGAGAACAGCCCCACACTTCCCACTCTCGGTTATCCTGCATCGTCTATTCCCAGTGATAAGTTCTTCCCTTTTTTCGGTAATTGCAAGTGCCCCAGCGCCCGCCCGCTACAATGGCAAAACAATGATCGAATCCGACGCTGAAACACGGGCAGATACGCACAGCCCGTCCGCTGCTGCACCCTCCTACCGTCGAAACCATCCGTTGTCCTCCTTTCCTGTCTTCCCCAGCCCCCTACACACCTCCTATTTCTGATGTAACTGAAGTTACTGAACCTGACCGCGTGAGTGGCTAGGTACATTCAACATTGGAAAGATGCATTGCTTCGTACTCCGTGCTTCCGCTCACCTCCAACCGGGTACGTAGCGTGACTCCCCTTCTCTCTCTCTCTCTCTCTCTCTCTCTCTCTCTCTCTCTCTCTCTCTCTCTCTCTCTCTCCGTCTCGTAGCCCGCAGCGTTCGACTGCGCTTGGCCGCTGGCATGGCCAAGTTCAGGAGAATTCGAAGAGGGAGAGAAACCAAATCGCAGGAAGGGAGACTTCAAGCACTACGAAGTACAATCACGGTGGACGAACAATCATAGTGAACGAGCAGCCCTGCGATCCCGACCATACGGGCAAAGCTGCATCGGGCCAGCATGAGGACGACAAACTCTTCAATGGAAAGGAATGTGATGACATCCTTAATAGCAGCGAACTCATGGTGAGAAACACGCCACAAGTGCGCTTAGAGCATGGAGATCGGACGAGGCTACAGACTGCCAGCATCGCTCTCTGTAAAGTTGCAAAATGAGAATGCATCTTCCGCCAAAAACATGGGGAGATGCGTGGTGTTGGATTCCGTCGTTGCTGCACTCACTCATACTACCAGGATGGCCACGCAAAACAGAGTTGACTGCTAGGATGATGGTGACTCCCTGCGAGATCCATATGATGAGTAACACAGATGTGCAGAACCACGAACCTCAAGCAGACACCCACGAATCCGACGAGGACAACTTCCTCAGAGCAACACGATGATCAACAGCTCAATCTCAACGGGTAGAACGGTAAGCAGCAGTGGACTTGCGTTGAGTACCTGCAGAAACTTGGTGATGGAATATAATGCCTAACACTCCTATCACCAATTGGAAAATGATAATGAACCTTCCCCTAGATCATGGGAAGGTACAACCTGATCCCACTGTTTTGTTGCTTGCCTTTACCGGCACATCATGCAGCCCCTAACGCCTACATCGGCCAAACTATTAGCCCAACACAAAAAATAGCCTCGCCATCACCCTCGCAACGTGTGAAAACCCCCGAAACGCATCTTCACTCGCCCGTTTCCGTCAAGAAACGGACAAGATAGAAGTTTTTCTTCCCCGCCATATCTAGTCTCCCGTATCCTCCGCGCACTCTGTTTTTATTCTTCCTCCTATTCTACTAACTTTCGTACAATCTGACTACAGATTTGGGGTCCCCAGCCCTGAAAACCCCAAAAGCCGTCCCTCACTCGCCCGATTCCGCTCAGAAACGGGCGAGATATGAGTTATTTGCCATGCCATATCTCACTCCTCTCCTTCGTTTTCACCTTCCCCTCTTCGTCCTCTTTGCCGTCGAATCCTCCTAACCTCCGAGCTCAAGTGTCCTCCTACCAGCCGGTCCGACAGGCTTCAAAGAAAGCTTCAATTACCCGTGGCCTGTTGGATCATGCCTTATTATGGCCGAGCCTGTAAAGTGCGCTCTCGGCCTCTCCACTTTGAACTAGTCTAACTCCCCTTTTCTGCACATGAACCCGGCCAGGCCCACTGCCTACATGCATTAGGAGTTGGCCACGACTTATGTGACCGAGGGCACATTTGTCTGAGACCTACCCAGGCAACCCAGACTTAACTTACTCGGTCCCCCTGATTGCATCTGGACTCGAACTTGGGCATGTACTTCAACAGTTCTGTGTGTACCAACTGAGTTGCCCCGTTGGTACTTTTGCCAGCCTCGGAACCGGTGCTTGGGCCGTGTCCCAACTGGAAGCAAAGGATAAATAATAATAATAATAATAATAATAATAATAATAAAACAACAAAAAAAGGACGGGTTCCAAATGGGCAGCTGGACACAGTCAGTGCTGCTGCAGCCACCGCCTTTCCCCATTGTGCCCAAGCATAGTTTTCTCCTTCCTTCAGGTCCAAACTGGGCATGGTCACACTCAAACCTCTCACAACAGATAGTGGGACCGGGCGGTATGCCCCCAGTTGTGGCGTCCCAGCCAAACACCCCACCAGACGATGTCTTTCACTTGGATTGGATAGGCAACGAGGACCTGCATCCTGGACCGAGGAACAGGGGCAGAACCTCGGCCCCCTCTAAAAAAAATAAAAATACAAAAATAAAAAATAAAAAGGGAAACTGTAGTTGTATTTTTACTTGCGTAAAGCTCCCACTCAAACTTGCCCTACCAACTGTAGTATAGCTCGAACTCAGGTCTGGGTTTCAACAGTTCATGGGTGTACCGACTAAGCTATACCCTGTTGGTCTTAGCTAGTGTCGCGAAGCCTGCTGCGTAAGCCTCGGTGAAGCGGGTCCCGGCGCAGATCTTGGTGGCATCGGGAATTTTGAAGACCGAGGTGGGGACCAGTTCCACATGCACGTTGTGCATGGTCTGCAGCTTCCATCAGAGCCCCTTCTGCAGCCCGCCCATGCACAGTTCGCCTCTTCCCGGTGTCAACGGCCATGCTCACACTCATACCTCCCACAATAAAAAGTGGGATGGTGGTCATTGAAGCCGGAATCCGCTAAGAAGTGTAACACAACTCACCTGCTGGATCAATCAGCCCCGAACCAAATGACGCTGAAGTTTGTAGCCTATGCTCAGCCGTCATTGTGGCTCCGACACTTCAATGAGTGGGAGGGCGCTGGCCTACTGCAACAGCTGCAGCGCATGCCTGGGTGGAGCGGACACTGGTGCAGATCTTGGTGCCATGGTGATATCAACAAATATCCAAATGAAAACTCTGAAAACAGAAGTGTAGGGGGTTCCATGTGACCAGCTGGCTACAGCTACATGCCTCCCACTGTGCCCTGGCCCGCTCCGCCTTGGCACGGTTCACCATCTTTCGGGCCCCAACGGGCATGCTCATGGCATACTCACACTCAAACCGGTCACAACAGATCTTAGGTGGCTGGTGGACCTGCAGAAGGTTCCTGCCACTCGGCTTCTTCCAACTTGTGGGCTAATCGCTCACAAGCCCGCATGTATGTTGACTTCTTGGTCTGTGTCTTCCAGACAGGCAGGATAGAGAAATTTCGCTAGCATCCCGAACATGCAGGAACCCAAACTGACCCGCCAAAAAGGCACGTATGGTCCAGGTCCTCCGATGTCGTGACGGCCACTTCGAGGAAATTGCAACCGCTGGCCCCTTCAGCCCACGCTGGGTGGTACCCCGCAAACAACCTTGGTACCGGCGCTCTCGCCGCGCCCCAGAAACGGGGCCGACAACTAAAGAAAAATAAAAATAAAGGTAAAAATAAAAATACGAACATCGGAAACCGGTGCTTTGGGGGGGGGAGGGACCGTCGGCACCCCCTCTCAGTTTCGCCAACCGGGCCCACTGATGGGCTGGCAACAAAACCAAGGGAAACAGTCTGGCGGGACCCTCAACCCCTCGGGTTTCTTCAATCGCTCCAAACCTCCATCACCGTCGGTCGCCGCCCTCGATCCTCGTACCTCCGTCTCGAAAGTCCAATGCCATAACCAATAGTGCTAGTCCCTAAGGCTGAGGTAGGCTATTGGAAAATTCAATATAAACTGTTGTCGCACGACATGCGGGCCTATCAAAATACATCAAGGGTACTCCTCTGCCCACGGACCAAGCTCACGACTGCCGACCTATGATGTCCGCCGCTCACAGGGCCTGGCTCCGTCCACGACCGTCAACCTCCCGCATCTACCGCGCGGAGGTCACCGCTTGCGTTCTACTTTCTCTCGCACACCCCAATTACTGCCCAAAGCAACACCACTTCCGATAACGCATGCCGTATGAATGCAAATGTACCATGGTCACTAAAGGAAAACATTACTAGTTTTAACCAAAGCCAAAATTTTGTTGGCGGAAACGCCAACTCTATACCATCAAAATAAGAATCATCACGCGCGCCTCAAACTGCGCGCCCACACACCCTTTGCCTCTAGTCAACCATTCAGTCAACGTGAACAAAAAACAACCGCAACTTCGCACAGTATACTCAAATTTTGAACAAAACTTATTTTCTGACACTTTGCAAAAACCAGGGCAGATACCCTTGTAAGGGTATTTGCGCCGACATCGTTTTTCTAAATTTTTCTAAGTTTTATTAATTATTATTATTATTATTATTTTTATTTTTATTTTTCTTATTTTCTTATTTAGTCCTATTCTGGGATGCGGCCCGACACCGGTACCGGGACCGATTGTAAGACCCATGAGCTTAGCTAAGTGGGTACACCTATGAACTGTTAAAATACAGACCCGTGTTCGAATCCGGATGGTGGAGCTTGCTGAGTAGAACTAAATACTTTCGATTTGACTGGGCCCATCCAGTTCGTGGTGAGACCGAAAAGTCGCCACTTGGTCGCGGTCCTTCGGGACATCCGTTAAAGTTGAAACGATACAGAAAAGATTAGCATGGCCCCTACGCAAGGATGGCGCGTATAAAGAGGGAGAGCCCGACCTCTACTTTTTTGTTGTTGGGCATGACGTTGGCCGTCACTATGTCTTTGAACGAGCTTTATTGCTAGCAGTACACTACGGGAGGAAGTTTAGCGCCAATAAGGAGAAACAAGACAGGGACTTGACGAAGGAGGAAGGAGGAGAACCTCACCTGGAAGAAAAGCTACGGGCAGCCTGCGGGGCAGCGGTGGAACTTCGTCGCGTGCATTCGCCCGTGTTCCTAACGGGAGGTTCAGTCCCGTTTCGCAGAGGGGGAGGTTCGTTACATACTGTGTCCGTTTCGCCCATCATCATGACGGAAATGAGCAACCTGGTCTAAGCTGTAGAACCTTCGACTCCCCCATACCCTCCTCCACCCCAAGGGACGGAAGCTAAGGAAAATCTTGAGAAAGGAATGAGAAAAGAACAAAACGGACCCTGGCAAACTAACCATCCATGACATCTCGTCCTCCTCTCCCGTCTACCCCTCCAAAATCCACTAACAAGAGATTGGTGCGCGATGAGGACATCACGAATGAGTGGGGGGAATGTGTCGGGACTGGTGGGCCCCGAATAACTTCTCATCACTCGAGAGATTGAATACGGATAATGTGTGCACAACAGATAAATTTGGAGTAAGGAAGCAGGAGAGAGAAAAGACAAAGGATTAGGCCGCAAAAGGGAGTGATACCCTGAGGAGAGAACCACAGGAGGAAAGAACTAGCGACGGCAAGCAAGCGAGCGCAAGAACAGGGGCACATAGAACATAGCAGGAGGTCGGGAGGGCCATCGGAATGCAATAAGACTAAGGCCAAAGGACCCTTTGAACTAGCAATTGCAGTGTGACAGTAATAAGGGAATGAGAAAGTCGAGGGATGGGCGGCCAGAAGCCGCGGGAAGCCAGGAAATGAGGGGCCAACATGGGGGCCACCTACGGGAGCCTCGGAGCGGAGGCCCGCGACCAAAGAGATCGGCTTGCACGAGGCGCGAGGAAAGACTAAGGAGAGGGGTCGCTATGGGGCGACAAGACGCCTAAAGGGCATGAGACACCTCGGGAAAAGGCACCCGGGGCCACGTGGGACTAAGTAAAAATAATAGCGTCCGGGGCGAAATGTGTCGGGGACTGCCGACGGGACTAAGTGTCGGGGACCACCGACGAGACTAAGTGTCGGGAACCACCGACGGGACAAGTAGCGGGAACATGTGAAAGTCCCAAGAAGAAACGGCGGCACCGCATGAGGGAAAAATAATAAATGCAAGGTGCACCGTCAAGATCGACATCTTGACGACTAATAATATTAGCACCACTAGTGCAAGTACTAGTGGTGACAAACGGGAAGGTCAAAATGAAAAGGAAAAATAAAGAAAACTGAAGAGGGAGGCATAGGAGCAATCCGAAAAATCTTGGATCAGCCCCCCTCAAGAAAATAGAGTCAAATAAGACCCCATGTGAAAAATAGCCCTCCGGGAGAAAATCGGAGCAGAAGCGACCATTGTGGGAGAAATGTAGGAGTAAAAGGAGGCTCCCATGGGCATGGGAAGACCATTATTGCAGTCCGAGAAATAACGGACTGCACCTTGGGCATAGGGAGGACCAAAACTAAGAGGAAGAGAAAAGAAAAGAAAATGGGAAGAATAAGACAAAAAGAGTGAGAGGGAGTGAGTGAGTTGGCCGTCAGTAGGGACTGCTATAGGTAGGGACTGGCAGGTCCCTACTGTCCAAGAAAGGAGGAGAAAAAAAAAGAAAAGAAAAGAAAAGAAAAGAAAAGAGAAAAATACCTTAACGGTAAAAAACGGTCACTTGGGGAGATTCATCCGTGACCAGATTCATTCAAGAATATGACGGTTACAAAGGACTTTGATTTTCTTTGATTTTTACAGAGAAAATCAAAGAAAATTAAGGTCTCTTGCAACCGGAATAGAATGGAATACATGCATGAGGAGAAACACATGTTTTAGGAGCATCCGGAGTCAAAATCAAGGTCGGATGCACGTGGGAATTGACCGTTTCTTTTTCTTTTGAGTAGGGGCTAGTTGTGGGGAATTGGGGCTAAGGAATTGACCCCCATTGCAGTCCGAGTTGCAACGGACTGCATGGGGGAGAGAAAACACATGTTCTAGGTGCATCCGGAGCCAATATTGAGGCCGGATGCACTAGAAAATTTAACGCTTCATTTTCTTTTAACATGGGGCAAGTTGTGAGGTTGTGGGTATAGAAAACAGCCATGACTGCAGTCCGAGAAATTACGGACTGCATGGGGATGCCAAGGCCAAAGGGGAATGGGCTACGGCAAGCCCGGAAGGCTAGAAAGGAGCAATTTCGGCAAGGGGCAAGTAAAGACGGTAAATAACAACCTAAAAAAATCGGCACACATGCAGAAATGATGGGACCACCAAGGGCAATGGGCCCTAAAAAAATAACGTCGTTCGGAATGATCCGGGGACCAAATGGGTCGAAATAATAATAAAAAAAAAACGGAAAACGGGACACGCGCCGGTGGGACCGCCGGCGGGACAAAGAAATGGAGCTAGCATGTAGGAAAATGGTGGGGACTTGGGATGTCCCAAGGGAACCATGAACAAACACAAAGAATAATTGTGCAAGCAAACGGTACCGTCGAGATCGAGTATCTAGACGGTGGAAAATATCAGCACCACTAGTGCAAACACTAGTGGGAGCAAGTGAGAGAGTCATGGGAGAAAGAAAAGTGAAATAAGAATGTTGGGAAGGCTGCCCAGCAGTCCGGGATATCTCGGACTAGCAAGGCATAAGAAAATAGAGCCTTGAGAGACTCAACATGATAAAAAGGCTGCTCTTAGAAAATCGGAGCAAAAGGGGCTCAAAATTTGGCAAAGCCCCCTAGGAGCATGGGGGTGCCATTATTGGAATCCGAGATGTAACGGCCATGTAACAGCCATGAACCAGACCTTGAATGAGGCCCTAGGGCCTAGAAAGAGGGTGCACAACAGTTTGACACTTGGCACAACAAAAATAAAAGAAAAAGAAAGAAAGAAAAGAGAAAAAGGAGGGAGAATGAGACAAAAGGGGAAAAAAGAGTGGATGAGAGAATGCCGGCCTATTGGGACCTGCACAGTAGGGACTGGCAGGTCCCAACTGTGACTTCATCCCGCCTAGAATGAGGGAGGGCAATCCGGATTGCAGAGATATGGCCCTAAAATCTGAATTAAAAAGCTGAAAATGAGAGAAAATGCAAGGACTGCATGTACTTGACCAAAATGAGGCTCAGGTACCCCTAGGAGGACCTAGTGAGGGAATTTTGCCTTGGGGGTACCTCGGTTCACCTCAAGGCTCATGAGGAGGCTCATGGGCTAGCCGGACTGCTGGTTTCAGCCTACATAAGCTGAGGATGCAGTCCGTCACTCTTACATTTGCATGAGGAGTGCCCATGCTGCCCAAGTGAGCTCACATGAGCATCTTTGCACTTGGAGTAAGAGTGGAGGAGCCCATGCTAGTGGGAGAGCTTAGAGGAGACTAGGAGGTAGTGGGGAGGACTCTAGAGGATAGTGATGGTGGGAGAGACACTTCGGAGGTGATCCGCCATATCCCTCCTGGGTGTAGGAGAGAGGGAGAAGCTAGAGGAGCCCGATTAGCCCTCGTAGAGGGGAGGACTCCATAGCCATAGATGGGGGAGCTTGCCATAGCCTGAGAGAAAGCAAGGGAGGAGGAGAGAAGGGCTTGGAGAAGAAGGAAGTCATAGCCAAGAGGGGATTATGCAAGAAGAAGAAGCTTCATCAAGAGGACACCAACATCCAGGAATCAACAAGGTGAGAGGAAGGAAGAGACTTCTTCACCTTTTTTTTTTTTTTTTTCTTCTTCTTCTTCTTCCTCTCCTCCTTCTTCTTCCCCTTCTTCCTCCTCACTCCCTCCTTCTTCTTTCTGTTCTCTCCCCTCCTCTTCTCCTCCTTCCTCCTCTTCACTTTCACTCTCTTTGTCTTCCTCCCCTTCTTCTCCATCTCCATCTCCCTCATCTCTCTCCCCTTCTCCTCCACCCTCTCTTACTTCATCTTCTCTCCTCCTTGGGCTACTCAAACTCTCCTCTTTCACTTATACACTAGGGGGAAGTACTCCGATTCATTCATAGATGCTTCTTGATGCAATCTTAATGATCTGGGAGCTTCAAACTTGTGTTTTCCACACTCACACTAGTAGGTAGTGTAGCGCTTCACACATGGATGTTTCTTGATGCAATCTTGGTGATTTGGGAGCTTCAAACTTGTGTTTTTTACACTCACACTAGTAGGTAGTGTAGCGCTTCACACATGGGTGCTTCTTGATGCAATCTTGGTGATTTGGGCTCTCCAAACTTGTAATTTTCACACTCACACTAGTAGGTAGTGTAGCGCTTCACCCATGAGTGATCCATGATGCAATCTTGGTGATT
>BFEA01000247.1:926644-940097 GCA_003427395.1 Chara braunii
CCCCTTTTTCGCCCCCCTCTTTATTACCTGACCTTCTCTCTCTCTCTCTCTCTCTCTCTCTCTCTCTCTCTCTCTCTCGCTCTCTCCCCCCCTCTCTCATTCCCATAAGACTAACCCTTCTCCCCTCACTTGGAAAACATTGCCAGGGTACGGACGGTGACCGAAATCAGACCTCACTTGGTGGAGAAAGAGGACAAGGGGAGGATAGCCGGTCCCTTGTGCCACGAAGAAGGCAAAAGAAAGGACGTTTGGAAAAGTGGGAGAAAGGCGGGATCCGGAAGGAAGCATAAGTTGAGAAAGAGGTCAGTTTGACTCAACCATTTCCCCGACTGCATGACTATGAGAAGAGAATGGGCAGATTGAGCATCAAGAGGGAAAAAAGAGCAGCCAAAGGATTTGAAAAGATAGGCATGTGGGAAGAGTTATGTGTTGACCCCAACGGGGGATTGTATGGATTCTCTTGCTTGTGTGGGATTATGCAGGTGAATGGTGGCTAGAAATGCCTTGAGCGGGATAGGGGCGAGAGGAACTGGGCACCGAGAGTGAAAGGGAAGAGGGACGAAGGGGCTATGGGACCCTTGACATAGAGCTAACCCATGGGAATGACTTTTGCACTGGAGGACTTGGAATGAAAATGAGAGTGCAATCATACCAAGAAAATTGTGATGTTATGTGTGCATGCATATGAGGACCCCGAAAGGACTAAGGGGCCTACTTTAATGAGGAAAACAACAAATTGTGAAACCGATGGATGCGTAGAGGCAAGGGGGAGGACGGCTCCGCCACACCCCGGTGATGCCATAAAGTTACATTGCTTAGGGAAATGGTGTGTGGCCTAAGGATGACGATTAGCCTACGCTCAAGAGAAGAGAAACACTAAAGGAATCCTTGGACTGCCTGCGTATTGGAAGGAGTAACTGCATGAGAACACAACAAAGAATCAAAAAAATCAGCGTTGAGGAACGACCAGTGAGACTACCACCCGGTGTGAGGGCTGAGCTACATCCCCAATGTCAAAGCTCTCTCGCGTGATCGCCCACCCCCATCCATCTCAAAGCACTAGGTGGGGGTGACCTCGGGACGAACGGTCCGCGCCCCGAGCATGAGCGTGGGCGGGCCGAGCCAACTGGGACCCGCAGTGGGGTCGACTAAGGCTTGAAAGTCTACCGGGGCCTGGCCCTACAAAAATGGTGGAGGTGACGGGCATGGGGTTAAACTGACCCTTGCAATTTCAAGGGGGGCGCCCGACGTATTGACGTGTACGCAATCCAAGATAAGGAAAATGAACTTGTGTTTGCTCTTTCCCTTGTGAGAAATCAGATTTGAGAGTGGCTGGGCGCATGGCATGACCAGGCCTGGAGGTACAACATGCATGCTATGCACTGGATCAGCCTTTCCTTTGAGGAATGACTCTAGCCCTCCTTCGTCCGGTGCTGGTGTTCACCAGTCCGGGGAAGCCTTGGGCAAGTCACAGGTCGACCCTTCCTCTTCGTATGAAAGAAGAGCTCCGGTTACCAGGCAGGCGGTTGGTGCTTGGCTTAGGCCAGGTTCCAATGAAAATCCCATGGCGGAGTGATCCGACCGAATGGGTGTTTTCCCCTTCTTCTTTGAGCCCAGCGGGCTCATGCACTTTGCACCTTCTTTTAATGATTGAAGGAACCAATATGAACAAATGCGGGTTGCGAAACGTCGTTCTCCCTCTCGGCCTCTCTCTCTTTCTCTCTCTCTCTCTCTCTCTCTCTCTCTCTCTCTCTCTCTCTCTCTCTCCATGTATCTATACTATACTGTTTTTATTCGGAATCGTTTTGTTCTTCCTCACGAAATGCTCTTGATTAAAAGGACAAGCAGTTCCTCAACGCAAATATGCAAGTTTGTCTCAAGCGGTATGATGGCACACAGAGCTAATAAGTGCAATGCTCCCAGACCCACTATTGAGGGGTGAGTGCCTTCATCTTTTTTTTTTTTTTTTTTTTTTTTTTCACCATTTTTTAGAGCACCAAACTTACCTTCTCACCCGTGAGTGTACTCGCACAGATTCTACTCGAGAAGTTCAAATGCCTCACCCTTTTGCTGAGTCAAACTTGATCTTACATGGACGTACTTGCTCCAGGCTTATTTCCGGAGCCGCAACTGTTGATGCGGGTGAAATGAGATTACATAGCTCCATAATACTTACGAACCCTTGCCGGTGTCTGCTCTCTCACGCTCCATCCACTCTTTCGTCACTTAGAAACCTTCTCACACATTTTTTTTTTCCTCGATAAGGACGGCTTACTCTCCCTTTTGGACATCTGGACAGGTTCCAAGACCGGATCAGTCGCTGCTTCACGTCAGTTCAAATAGTCGCAAGCATATGGCAAGACGACAACGGCCCTCAGGTCCTATCGGTAAGGCCGATAACGCTCACGCCCCCGTTCTCTCACTTCCCCTTTCCTCTTTCTCTTTCCTACATACTTACACCAACCTTTCCGTCCCCCCTTCACTCATTTATGCCGGACTGATCTGTCATACAAACTAAGGTCGTGTTCGCAAGCACAAACTGGCAGGTATTAAGACGTAAGCAGAGCCCAACACATGCAGCTTGATTGATCGTCCACGTTAATGCAAGTTCATCCTTGTTGACTGCTGACTCGCTGCCTCTTTCTTCCCCGCATTTGTTCGTTTCGAAAATTGAGCGCGCTCTCAACCTTTCGAGACGGTAATGCAGTCAGCAGGAGCCAGTGGAAAAGAAGATAAATGAATAAATAATTGAAATAACCAAATATATTGACACCTCCGTTCTTCCCTCTTCTTACTCACTCCCTCTCTCCAGTTCTAACTCTCTTTCTTGCCTTCCCACACTTATCTGCTCACCCATTCTCATATAGCCCGAGTCATACCCGTTCACAAACTCTTTGGTCTTCCTCTCTGCCTTCACGTACGCAGGTTTCCTCTCACTGGAGCGCACGATCGAAGATCCATTCTGATACTGATCTCATCAGCCTGAACGTATCTGGTACCCGTTCACTAGCCCTTTGGTCTTCCTCTCTGCCTTCACGTACGCAGGTTTCCTCTCATTGGGGCGCGCAATCGAAGATTCGTTCTGATACTGATCTCATCAACCTGAGCGTATCTGCAGTCGGTTCACATGCGAGACTACGGGTGCGGCGTACATCGACGGACTCCCCCATTCGTACTCCCCTTTCTCTAACATCCGATCACTCTCTCTTTCATGCTCCCTCATTGAAGGCCCATGCCTCTTCCTCCTTGGTGTTTGCAGCGAGTAAGAGCGGGCAGGGAACGCCTTAAGTGTTGGCTGTCCGCACACATCGAATTCCGGCGCTCGTTACGTGACCTCTCCCTCACTCCGTTCAATCGTCCTCCGAACAGCCTGTTTCGAACAGTCTTCAGAGTAGGCTGAGTACGCCTGGTGCGCTGTCGGTGCGAATACCCTTACAAGGGTACCCGCCCTGGTTTTTGCAAAAGCGACAGAAATAACTTTGGTTTAAAGTTTAAGTATTCCCCTCGAGGCGCGGCTGTGTCTAAGATTTATGTTGGTTGGATGGTTGACTAGAGTAGAGAGTGTGTAGGCGCGCAGACTTAGGACGTGCGTTATCTTTTTTCCCGTTTAATGATTGTGAAAACCGGCGTGGTCGGCGACCAGATTTTTTTTAATTCTGATTAAGCTAGGATTAAAAGTATTTCGTCTCTTGATCGGTGCACTTGCCGTGGCCTTTGCGTATGTGCGGAGGATGACGTCGACGACAAGTGTGATCTTGGGAGACGTCTCGGTAGATCTACACATCACGCGGTATCCGTTTATTTGTGATGTCCGACAAAACTAGACCTAGCCTTGGGTGGACCTAGCAATATTGGTTACGGAGTCGGACTCCCAATCAAAGAAATTTAGGGATCGAGGTCGTGCAACGACGACGCGGGGGTATTAGAGTAGCGCAAAGGGACCGTGGGGTTGAGGGCCCAGTGGGGCTATTCCCCTTGGTTTTGCCATCGGCGGCACAAGTTTCTAAATATTTTTTATTATTTACTATTGATTCGGTATTCCTTGACTCGGACGCGATGCTGGATTTGGGGGTCGTCGCGGCGGTCGAGCACCTTGAACGCGCGGCCGGCCACCCGTCGGTTGTCACAGGAGGTTTGAGTGTGGGCATGCCTACCGAGACTCGATAGAAGGGGGTTGTGCCTTTGGCAAAGTGGGGTCTCAAGGGATGGGCACCAGGGCAGGAGGTCGTGCTGGCTGTGTTGTCCACACGAGACCCTCCCCCCACTTTCAGACTCTAGAAGCCCTCACTCGATTTGCACGGGAGCCGCCTCATCGAGGCTTGAGCTGCAGACTTCGCAGCAGTTCCACGTCCGCCTATTGGTCGTGGCGGAAGAGCAGCACTGACGACTGAGTGTAGGCCGTGTGCTCCGATGCAGGTGAGTTGTTACACACTCCCTGCGGCTTTCGTGAGTGCTTCCATAAGCAGTATCGGCTTGCGCCCGTGAAGGTGTCTACATTTGGAGCGCAGCTTGCGCCGGGCCCGGGGAGTAGAGGCAGCGGAGGGATAACGGGCCTGAGCATGGGCTGGTGGATCAGCCTCGTAGATCCGAGATTGGAAAACTCCCCGATTCAGACAGCCACGGAGAAAATAGATAGTGCACCAGGCAGCCGCGGGCAGAAGTAGGTAGGTAGCGGAGTTGAACGGGCAGCACTACGCATCAGCGGGCAGAATGGCGGGCGCTAGCAGAGCAACGGCCAGCAATGGAGCAGCTTGGAGGAGGGATCAGAAAAGGGGATGAATCCAGATGCATTTCCACGCCGGATCCGCTCGAAGAGAGAGGCTATGGGGGAGGGGCCGACCGTAGTGGAGAAGAGCATAGCTCTCTCGATCCTTAACGGAAACGAAAGAGGAAAGGGGTGAATTTGGGATTCTTACCCCGGGCGAGTTCGTTTATGGTGTCACTTTGGGTAGGAAGTTAGTAAGAGTAGAGGTAACAGAGAAAAGTGCCGCGCGAAACTGTCGGGGCATGCGGCTATGGCATAAAAGAGAACATCATAACTCGCCCGTTCCTTAACGGAATCGGGCGAGGTAAAGTTCGAAATCGGAGCTTTGTGGCATGGCGAATCTGATGGCAGCATTAGATTTCGCATTTGAGCAGTAAGTAAGTCGGGATCAGTGATAAGGGCTGCGTGTGACACCATCAACGACGAGTGGGAGATGGCTACAGCGGGGAGAGAAAAACATAGCTTGCCCAATTCCCAACAGAATCGGGCAAGTGAAGGTATGAAACTGAGGTTATAAGGTGCTACGAATCAGTTGGTAGAACTAGATTCAGGGGAGGAATGTTAGTTTGCATGCTGCAAGGAAATAAGGCTGCGTCCGGGAGTGGAATGGTAAAGTATCAATGCATCTAACCCGGTTCTTGCGATAGATTCATTTCAATTTTTTTTGCTTGCTTTATCAACGGAAACCGCCTGGCTCTATCTCTCCCTGTGCATATGCAAGGGTGACTCTTGCATCTGGCCAAATCCTCAGTCCATACTCACGTTAGGGCCCTTCTGTAACTGCTCATCTTATTGTGTTTCCCTGTATTCTAGCGGAAGATCCTGTCAACTTTGCTCAGTCTGGCGATGGAAGGAGGTGTGGGGCTGGCCGAGGGATTGGAGACTTGCGTATTGGTCGATCCGATGCTCGTTTATCGTTGCTGCTGAAGGGAGCGAGGCCAACGGTGAGATCATAGACTTGCCTACTGATGGATGAGCTAGCCATCCAATTCTACAAACAAAGGAGCGAGAGGGGATCGAGGGGTTGGGGCGTTGCTACTGCTACCAAGCAGGGAAGGCTGCAAGCGAAGTAGGAGGGGCACACGTATCTGGCTATGGTCACTTCCTCGACAATCGTTTGCCCTTGCTTCTCGAACCCGGTCACATCCATGACCAAGTACAGATAATCAGAAGAAAGAGGAGGCCCGTCTGGAGTATGGGCATGGCTGTTAGGACCCGAAGGTGGGGATGAGCAGGGATGGAAGCTAGACTGCGACTCGAACATATGTAGCCGTAAGAGGTCAGCTACAGGGACTGGATACTTACCTGTTGTGGACGGATCCGTTTCCTCTTTGGTTCTGCCTTGACTAAGGAAGGGGAGGATCAAGGATGATTGAAGGGAAGAGGAAGGTCGGTCAGAGCAGCAACGACGAGGCAGCGACACTGAGAATCTACCAATTGGTTGTAACCTGTGTGTATACTTTGTCAGCTGCGGCATGGCCTGCTTCAGCATGAATCTTGGATGTTATTGCTTCCTCTCAGCAGGTGGCTGCTGCAGTCAGCGTTGACGCTATTTGCGGAGTCTCCTGGGCCGAGGCCGCTACTGTGAGAGTGGGCTATTGCCTTGGCAGTAGCCTGAGTGACTCTTAGGTGCAAGATTGTCGAAGGGTGTCAAAAAACTAGTACTGCGATCTGGGGGGTCGTCAGGGGGGTCGACTTCGGCAATCGGACTTTAGCTTTGACTAAGTTGTTGCTACGTTGGCCACCATTGCGGGGCCCTCAGGCACATCAAGGTAACAAGGCCCTCTCAAGCGAGTCTGAGTGCACCTCCCTTGGATCTGAGAGTCTCAAACCTTCTCCTTCTGCCCTTCTTACTCTAAGTGTAGTTTGTGGTTACGAGAGGAAGGCGGCAGGCGGGATTGCAACCCATAGGACCGCAACAAGATTCTGTGGGGAGTCAGCCCACCGATTGCGGGAGCTTTGCCGAAACCTAGGTGGGGTTCTAGAGGCAGGGAATTGAAAGGTAATCATTGTTTCCCCTCTATAAACCCAGGTATAGCCCTTACCTGTATCTCTTTTTATACGTTATCTGAATATACTGCATGTCCCTTTATTTTGACTTTTCAGTTTGACTTTCAGGACAAAACCAGACTAAGTAAAAGAATGTGTGTGCAATTTCAAGTTTCAGTTTATTGGTTACGTGAAAGCAGATTGTGAAAAAGGGGTTTGCATATGGGGGAATGTTGGGAAGACAGTTTTGCATAAAGTTTGACTGGGTCATTAAGGCTGGGAAGTCCCCATAAGTTTGGGAAGACCCAGTGCTGTGTTTATTTTGGATTGCTTGGAACATCAGACCATTCCATAAGTTTGGGTGGTCTGATTGTTCTGGAGGCTGGGAAGTCCCCATAAGTTTGAGGAGAGTCAGTGCTATGGGATTGCATGGAGAGTCAGACTATTCTATAAGTTTAGGTGGTCTGGTTGCTCTGACTTGTGAGGGTTAACTATGATTGACTTTTCAAGAGCCAAGCACATTCTGTAAGTTCAGGTGACTTGGTTGCCTTGTTTACTTGGACTTTCTCAGTTTTTTTTGTTCTGGACGAGGAGGTCTGAGTCATTCTATAAGTTTAAGTGGTTCAGCCTCTTCCTGCTTTTATTCTGAGGGAGTTACTGTGGCAGAGAGTCAGGCTATTCCATAAGTTTGAGTGGCTTCGACTCCATGCCACGCACATATTGGATCAGAGAGGAATGAACCAGGCAGAGAGTCAGACTATTCTATAAGTTTAGGTAGTCTGGTCCAATGCCTCGCACATGTTGGAACCCAAAGGTTATAATTTGGCTATACTTTTCTTACTATTTTATTTAAGAACAGGCTAGTCGGACTATTCTATAAGTTTAGGTAGTCGAACTATAGCTTATCACAATCTGAAGAGAGTTTTACTAAGAGCATAACTGAGGGTAACTCGGGCCGACTGAGCATTGTTTCTAAGACGAATGACTAAGTCATACGTCTGCTTTGAAGATTAAGTTCAGAGAGATATATACAACATGGCTATTAAACAGTTCAGGGCGACTAGAATGACCTAGTCATATGCCCAAAGAAGAGAGAAGTAGTTGTGCCCTCTGTTATGTGTATACTCAATGGCTGGGTCAGGCATGTTCTTGGGTGGCCTAACTTTACGCCTTATGTATGAACTATTGTTTGTCTAACTTTACGCCTTATGTAAGCTGGGTATAAAGGGCTCAATCATTGAGAGAGTATGAACTATTGTTTGTCTAGGTTGACTTGGGATGGTGAGAGTACTTACCTTTGTGGTTTGGCCTCCATGTGACTGAATGAGGCTACTACTTAGTTTGAGTTTTAGTTTGATAGGTAGTTGCTTTAGTTGCTCGCAAAGTGCTAGAGCCGTAGGAGTTAGTTTCAATTCCTGCATTTTTTTAGCTAAGTTTTTTTTACTTCGATTAATTTCTGCATTTTCTGGGATCTTTTATTATACTTGGTAAGCCACTTTCTCTACGGGCAGCGCTGCTGAAATTTCTACAAAACCAAGGAGTTAGTCAGACTTTGTCTTTTTCAGGGTCTAACTTTTCTGACTTTTTGGCTTAGTAAAAATCTGGAATACCTCCTCTTCTAAAGGGAGTGCTACCCAAAGTTTTGCTAATTCAATGAGTTAGACAAAAATAGACCTTGAGAAGTCAAAGTCAATTTAGATTCTGAACTTAACTTTGTATAAATCTTGGAATAACTCTTTCTCTACGGGAAGCGCTGCCGAAATTTCTACAAATCTAAGGAGTTAGTTAAATTTTGTCTTAGTTGAATTTGGGTCTTACTTCTGAGTTAATTTCTGCCTTAGTATAAATCTCGGAAGTCTACCTTCTAAAGGAAGTGCTGCCCAAATTTTTACTAATTCAAGGAATTAGACAAACTCAGACTTTCTAGAGTCAAAGATTGTGTTTGACTTCATATTTGAGTTATTATAAATTTTGGAAAAGCACTTTCCCTACGGGAAGCGCTGCCGAAATTTTTTTAATTTAGAGAAGTTAGATTATATTTAAACAGGTTGAGATTCTTGCAATCCACTCTATATAGAGGAGACTCTGTCAGGGTCTACCTTTCTTTGGGCACTTACTTAGAGGCAGACCTAGGCTTAGCTTGTAGAAGAATCTTGGGTGAGAATGTGTTATGGAGTTGTATTCTCCATACACTTATGATTTAGCTTGGGGATTGGTCTGCCTTGTGTAACAGGACTTCTTGATCAATTGATTCAGGATTTGGGCTAGATTCAACTTGATCCTACGAGGATCATTGTCTGTTATCATTGATAACAGGTCGGTTGCCGATTCGTCGGTTTACGATTCAACTTCAATCCACTTTTGTCACTCAACCTAAAGGCTTTAGCCCTGTGGTTTGATCTGTTTCATTGTGTTTTTACCCGGACTTTATTGAATGACCATTTAACAAAGGTACTGAGTATTTTATTTTTTGAGGGGTGCGCTAAGGTTGAGGTTTGTGTGGCTTAATCAAGGGGTGTGAGTGCAGAGAATGGTTGAAGTTGACCCCATGTAGTGCTTGGACTTTTGGTTGAATCTTTGATGTGATTGCAGATATGTTTGGTGATTCAGACTTTGGATTTGACTGTCTGCATTCACATACATATATATATGGCTGAGAGGAGTTTCAGTTTGATTGTGAGAAGTGATCGTCACATATGTATAACCCTCTATATATATGTAAATACATATGTCTTAAGTGTTTTCGCGCGGCCTACTATGACCGTGCATAAGGGTTAACCAAATTGTGTTTTTAAGAGAAAAGGGAGATCCTCTTTTATCCCTTGCTTTTTAGAATTTTATGGTTGGACGTTGTAGTCCGTGGCAGCCGTCAAAGTCAAACCCCTTGAGTCTTCTCCAGGCCCTAGGTGAAGGAGCTGGTCTCCGGGGCCACAAGACATGATTGCCACCACAGGTATGAACCTGTGTACCACCCACTCTCCGAAGGGTGCAGAAGAATGTGTGGTTCTCAACCGCACTTGGCGGTTGTCCAGCGTCGAAAGATCATTCTCTCAAGGCGCGTGTCAGCCGACACTTGAGTGTCGAGCGCGGCCCTCGAGACTACGGGGGACCGCGTGATTATGGACACTATATACTACGCCATCATTGCGACTGTTTGCGGATGATTGCATTACTAGTCGATATGAGTAGGCCCTGCGTGCGCGCGGTTTTATACTAAGTCTCGCGCGCGACGCCTATCCGATTTCTGCGTCCGAGAGTTATGGGATGGCTACTAAGGGACTAGGAGTTTTGTCACGTTGTTTGTCCACTGTCGTTCTGTACATGTATGTGTACGTGCATGTGTGTGTTTGTTTATTTTTATGTTCTGTATACTGGTGTGCGAGTGGAGCGTGGGATGCGTCCTACTCGACCGGCGACGAATCGCACTTGGGACCTCAGCCCCCCAAGATGCCGATTCACGTACGGGTCCGATAGAGGCGTAATACCACGCGTACCCCCTATGCTACAGCGAACGAGAAACGCCCTCGGCTGGTCCACCTCTGCGATTGCAGCTGATCAACTTTCGTACTGTGGACTGGTAGCTCGGCGGGGATACGCCCACCGAAGGGAGGTGACAACTCCCGTAAGGTGGAGGTAAGTCGTGCCTCGCGTAGGTCCTATCCTGTCGTAGGTGCTCGCTAGAGGTATGGCTGACGCACTCGGCCGGAGTGGCTTGCGGAAGCTCCATCATATGTAATTCGCGACGAGGATTTAGTCCAACTCCTGCGTGACGTGGTCGGGAGGGTCCCGCACTGCCTTAGGACGTGCCCGACCAATGCGCTCGAGAGTGCTCCTTTATGCCCCCGGTCCGAATGCCTTTTTTTCCCCCTAATCTCTTCGTGCCTTGTTTTGAACCCAGTTGTGCTGTGGGCGGCGTACGCTAAACACGCCTCCCTCCGCCTACTCTGAATTTGTCCCCTCTAAATGCAGGCCTCACCTATATCCTCCCGCACAAGTGCTTGTCAGCCACCGGTGTCGGAGGGCCCGACATTCTGGCCCTCCTCGGTGTGTCAAATTTGCCGCACCGGTTTGACGTTCCAGCCTACGGGGTAAGACGTACCCCACTAGCCCAACCTGAGTGAACCATGGTCCTGCCCGCTCTGCTTAACGGCAAGAGGCTGCGCTATGGGTTATCAAGCTTATTAGCCTTGCCCTTTCGGTGGCTAATCCTGCTGAGACCCTACCGCTGAATTTTATTTATATTTTTGTTATTATTTTTTTTTGCGAAGGGCACGATTAGTCTCGATAATAAATAAAGTAAAATAAAATAATAATGCAGGAAAATAATGAGTAGGCCTAAGTGGTGGCAGTACTCACTTTGGCCAGGCCTGGATCCAGACCAGAGGGTGCATGTCGAGGCCGTATTTCTGTGGAAGGGTCTGGGTACCAGCTCCACCAGCGGGACTACTGGAATTGGGATCAGCGCCAGTGGTAGTACCGTCGGACCTGGTCTACTTAGGTAGTGTCTTCCTTGGTTCCAGCGAGTGCTCAGGTGCCACGTGTCGACAGGCTCAGCAGCCAGCTGTCGGCCCAGGGAAACGGCCACTTGGCCGTTACGAGAGGGACCAAAGTTTTGACTTTGGAGTCTAGTTGTTGACATGCACGGGGCTCAGATAGAGATGATGAGCTGTCGAGTGGCCAAGACGCGCTGTTCTTCAGGGGGAATGTCTCCTGGCAGTTACAAAGGGATGCGGGTTTTTGACCCGTTGATCAGTTTTGACGTGTACGTGTCACTCGGCCATTACAAGGGAGAACACCAGGGGTACAGGGGGAGTTGCCTTTGGTCGTCGTGCGAGGCGTATCTGACGTGCCTTTAGCACCTGTGGGGGTCGAGGGGGATGGATGATGGCAATATACCAGGCGTACAGTGCGCGGGGTTGACTTTTGTGGAGGATATCTCGAGGAGGGCGCGTGCTCACGGCCTACACAGTTCCCTGATGCTTGACACGAGAACGGGTATGACTGAGCAATTCATGAGATCTGCTGCCCCTCTAGTGGCATGAGTAGCCACAAACAACAGTCACTTTCGCAGTTGGTGAGACCAGTTGCCTTCACTGAAGAGATACTCAATCATGACCCCTGTCGGCATGACCATCTGCTCTTGCTGGTGAGAAAGCTGATCATTCTCGCTGGTAACGTGATCACCCAAATCTGGATCCAATCTGTATCGCTGATGGCGTGAACCGTCACACTTGGAGATATGAAAGCCAGCCATTCCCGTTGCCGGAGAGACTTGCCTTATTACAGGCAGCAAAACCATTAATTACCGATGATGGTTGGATCAACCATTTCCCTCAGTGAAAAGTAAGCAGAGAGAACAATCACTCTCGCTGGTGAGAGGATCATCTATGCTCGTTGTTCGTGTGAATAACCACTCTCGCTGGTGACAGAATTAGCTGTGTCGTTGTTGGCACGATCAACCACTCTCCCTGATGAGGCATTCAACCATGCTCGTTGTTGGTAGGATCAGCTACTCCCGCTGGTAAGACGACCGACCACTCCCTCTGTCGGTTAAAATTACTACTACTATTATTATTAATATTTTCCTAATATATGCACTCGCCCTTATGGCTGTCCAGGTACATGCTGGACGCAGTCAGAGTAAACCAGGCAACAGTGTGCGAGCAAAAGAAGCTGCGTAGGTGTGAATGGAAGAGAGCAAAAAGGGGAAGAGAGAGAGTCCTGCAATTTGGACACTAGGACGAAAAGCTAACTATCACTCTTGTACTGAAGATCAAACTAGACTCATTGCAGTCAACTTGAGTCTACTTGTTGTCAAAGTGAGAGAGAGGGAGACAAGGACACAGAGAGAGAGAGAGAGAGAGAAGAGATACCTGCCTGACTGAGAAGTGGGGAAAGAGTTGAGAGAGTCTGGGATGAGAGTTCCCGTATGAAATTCAGACACGGTGGTGTATTAATAATCATTACTCTTGATTGGAAGCATGTTTTGGGGATCCGTTTCCACACTTTTCAAGGGCACTTAAAAACATGGAGATTGACCGTTGCGATCTTCGTTCTGACAACGTAATGACATCATAAGGGTCAGTCTTCTAACCCGCAGGTGGTTTTCCCCGTCTGACTGTGAAGTGAGAAGTTGAACGGGGTGGGGAGCAAAAAAAGGAAAATACCAACTGAGAAACTGGGCATGTTTGAGATGATGATGAGACTTGTAGTGCACAGAGAAGCACATGGAGAGGGGAAGAGAGAAAAAGAGAGAACCAGATCAGGCACGAGTCGAGGGACAAAGTGAAAAGACTGAGCAGAGAGACAAATGAGATATTTAGCGGGAAGAGGGAGATCAAACCATGAATCCCCCTCAGTGAGTCATGAAAAAACTTTCTACTTGATTATTTTAGTTTATTTAATTTTGATCACTGCTGCGAATATTAATCAATCTGAATTAATTATTATTATTATTAGTAATTTTATGACCAGCCTGTAATTGGCTGATCACTGACTCATGTGCTAGTGACATGTCCGCCCTAAGTGAAGGTCTTTGGTGTCCCGCAGTTGCCTCAATATAAATTGGCTAATTATGTGTTTCTTTTTCTCTAGAGTGATCAACTTTTGATTGACTGATCACACGCAGGTTGCGGCAGCGGTGCCCAGGCCCTAAGTGAAGGCGATGGGCAAAACACCGCTGCCACACTCAAAGAGAAT
>BFEA01000247.1:940842-951642 GCA_003427395.1 Chara braunii
TTATTTTATTTTATTTTATTTTGTTTAGTGATCAGTTTCTGATTGGCTGATCACATGCAGGCCGCGGCAGCGGTGCCCAGGCCCTAAGTGAAGGCCAGATGCTATACTCCGCTGCCACGCTCAGAGAGAGCGATTGATTAGCCTATGATTGGCTGTCCACACATGCTGTGGGCAGCGGTGCCCTGGCCTTAAGGGCGGAAAGGTTCAATCAAGTCTGAAGCAACAAGACCTAGCTCTGAGAGCATCCAGGTGCATTCCAGATCAAGCCAGCAAGCTGGCTCAAGCCTGCGTGTATGAGCGTGATAGTGAGCGAGAGAGAAAGAAAAAAAGGGTGAGTGGGAACTGAGAGATGATCGAGAATAAGGAGGGAGAGAAAGTGAGCGAAACACAGTAAGTGGGATAAGCAGCAAGCAACAACAGGGCAACAGTCAGCCACAGACTCCAGCTCCGAGAGGGTTGCTGCAGCAGGGCGTCAAGTACCTCATTTATTTAAATATTATTTTTATTCATTTATTTTATGATTTAAGTATTTATTCAATATTCACCCTCGAAGTTTCGTCACATATAGTGAGGCTGACCAATGGTGGACTCCCAAAAACAGAGCAATAAGGGGTTGGAAGAGATCTGAGAGGAGGGGAGAGTCAGAGAGAATAATTTTCGTACGGGGTTTTCAGAAGTGTTCTGATCGGGGAACACTGTTTCATTTTTGGAGATCTAACCAAAGATCAGACTCTGTCAAACTCAGAGGAACTTAGTTACAAACACTTTGACCGTCCGGATCTCCATTTCAACAATTTTTAGACATAATTAAAAATAGAAGCGCGAGCACGAAATTCTCGGATAAGCGGTTTTGTTTTGTACCACTGTTGAACAGGGTTTGCAGAGGTTTGAACCCCGTGTTCTATTCGAACGAGGCTAGGCCGAGCTCCGCCTCTGTGTTGTATTCAAGCAGGGAGTGTGCATGCTGCAT
Organism: Chara braunii; assembly: GCA_003427395.1. NCBI lineage: Eukaryota > Viridiplantae > Streptophyta > Charophyceae > Charales > Characeae > Chara > Chara braunii. The sequence continues at coordinate 941,813 of BFEA01000247.1, forward strand.
TCCTCAGCTGTACTAGAGCAAAGGTGTGAGCAGACTGTCCCCCTTTGTGTTGTATATGGACAAAATTTGTACAAGACCGCACCCTGTATTCTATATGAATAGGGAATGACGAGCTGCTACCTTCTGTGAAGTAAATGCACTGGGATGGTGCCTTAGTGCACCTAGTGCAGCATACGCGGGAGGGACCTTACCTATGCGAGAGAGATAGAACCATAGGAAGCAATGCACTCAGTATTTGCCACGAATGAATTACGAGCAGCGCTATGAAGAGGTGTAGCCTTGAGCAAAGACTCTTGCGGAAACACAAGTGCTTGCATTAGTGCTTGCATTAGCAGATCCTGTCTTTGAGCTTTGAATGGTCGAATATCGAGCGTGGTTGAATCTGACATGAACTGCTGGCCGGGTGCATATACCTCACTTATATTTATTCGGTTCTTCACATGGCTGGCGTAGACACAAGTGAACCATGCATAACAGTGCACTACTGTCAGTGGATACGCTCGTGAACAGGTCAGTCGGAGGTGAATGTATTTGGTCGCATGTAAGCCTATGGGAGCAACGTTCAGTGAGCTATAATGGTGTTAGTATCGTGTTATTTACAATACTCAGTGAGACTACAAAGCAGTGGCGTACCAAGCTGATACTATATAAGATCAGAAGCAGCTACGTGTGAGCACACCAGCAACATGTATGGAGGTGTCACTTGACATAATGCTAACACAATACGAGGATGCAACTGCAGCATGCTGGCCAGACCCTAGGATACCATAATAGAAAAGATGAGGTTGAGACAATGGCGGTGTGCTGAGCTAGTACTACGGTAATGCTAAGGTGTGCTACGATGACAGTGTGCTACGTGAGAATGACAACCACATKYTAATCTYGTGTTATTAGCMACCGGGCTTYCGGAAAYARGGAAGAGTTGAGAGGGCAATAACATACAGAGCATGGTTTCTATAAGAGAAAAAGGGTGTGACGACTTGCTGAACTAATGGAAACTCCATTTTGAGCTAGTCCATGTAGGTCTTTGAAAAACCAACAATTGTAGGTACAGTAAATGAAGATTGGCCATGAGTTGGAGACTTAGAGGTAAATGAAGAAATTGCACGGACAGAAACGACACTCAACAAAAATCATCGGAGCATTATTCGTCCTTGATTGTGGTTATCTATGGCGATGGACTCAGTACAGTATTGGAAAGCATTACCTATCACTAGTACATTAATCAGAGTGCAGGACTCACTAGTCTGCATCACTCGACAGAATTGCCAATGCTCAGCAGTCCCTCCCAGACACAGGGTAGTAGGGGAAAGTGCTTAACGGTTTGACAGACTTGGGACTAGGGGTCTAAGAGCTACAACCTCAAGTCTGTTAAGACACAATAACAGTAAATCAGTTGCCCAAGAGTCCCAGAATAGAGAGTGGGAGGAAACTCAAGATTTGAAAACTCAATTCACACTGCAAGATTAGACCTGCAAACTCGGACGCAGATTCAAGCCATTATGTAGACTCATCGGAATTCGGAAGCAGCAACACGACAAACTCAAGTTAAATATCGGTAATCAGAGTAGATTTACGTCAGATTTCAGCAAGATTTCACAGCAGTTTCGAGCCAGTGCTCAGTTCAACTTCGGCATAACTTTATCCAGACTCGACGTAATCAGTTCAGTCTTCAGTAATTTCAGTTTGGATGCAGTGAACTTGGGTCTGTCTATGCAAGTACTGTTTAATTTCAAAATTAAGATCTAAGTGAGGTTTCTCAAAAGGGGTTCAGTTCAGTCCACAAGTTCAGATCAGTTTTCAGTCTATTCAATAATTCTGACCAGTCGCAATGATCTCGGTTTTATCTTAGAAAGTTCCGTTCAGTTTTGAGTGAGTTCATTTCAGATTCTGTGAAAACGGTTGATATCAATGGCAATTCATACCAGACTCTGAAATTCCTGTTTGATCTCAGTAAGCTCGGGTCAACTTCAGTGAACTTAGATCAGTTTCAGTAAGCAGTGAACCATCAGTTTCAGTAAGCTCACTGTAGATTCAGAGAAATCAGATCAGTTTCAGTGAGTTCAATTCAGATTTAGAGAAATCAGATCAGCTTCAGTGAGTTCATTTCAGATTCAGAAAAATCAGATCAGTTTCAGTGAGTTCATTTCAGATTCAGAGAAATCAGATCTATTTCAGCAAGTTCGTTTTGCCTGTTGTGACCAGCATCGTCGCTGGTATCACCGGGACCTCCCGCTATGGCCAGCACTGCCGCTGCTGTCACCTAAACTGTCCGTTGTGACCAATGTCGTCGCTGCTACCACCGAGACTTCCCGCTATGGCCAGTATTGCCGCTGCTGTCACCGGAACTGTCCGCTGTGACCAGCGTCATGTCCGCTGAGAATGGAGTCTGCTGAGCATAAATTGAGACCATCGGTAGAGTTCAACTTAATCCGAACTCACTGAGACCGAGAATTGAACTCACTGAGATCGGGGTCACTGAGACCGAGCTAAGACCTGCGTTGATGCTTTCCCTGAAAGCCGCACTTAAATATGAAATCAGGTCTGAACTGAACTTACTGAAAACTAGGTTGACTCGGTGATAGCAGCACCAGCGTTGGTCATAGCGGGTTGTCCTGGTGACAACAGCAACAGTTATGTCACAGTAAGTGTTTTTGGTGACATCAATGTTCGGCAAGACTGATCAGGTGATAAGTGAGCAGCTGTAAAATCAGCGAGCATTTGAGTACAGCAGGCTCAAGGCAGAAGCTTATTGGGCACGACAGACATATGGAAAGGAGTATACTCAAGACTTGAGTACAGTCATCGGATACATACCACAGCATATCTTCTCAAGATGTACTTGGACGTGGTGTCAGATGCTCTGAGAGATCAGGATTGAGGTTGAAAGTGAGAGGGGAGAGTGAGAGCACAGACACTGAGCACTGACCATGTCCTTGTCATTGTACTCTTGAGATGATACGAGCTCTCATTCTTCCCTCATTCATTTGAACCTGTCATTGCTCGAGTCAGTTGGTCTTCCTTCTTGCATTAATCTTGCCTGATGATGGCTTTCGTGGATGATTCTGTCACAGTTCTCAAAATCAGATTGACATAATTGATGCATGCATAGAACCCCATAATTTTATGATTATTATTTGAATCATTCTCTGCTGTTCTGAATGAAAATAAAAGATTTCTACGACCCGGGACCGGTGTCGCGCGCATCGGTCCGGCACCGCACGGGGGCAGCGCGGGACCCTCTCGGCTGCGTCACGCAGGAGTTGGTCTAAAACCCTTCGTCGCAATATACATGGAGCTTCCACAAGCCGCTCCGGCCGAGTGCGCCAGCCATACCTCTTTCGAGCCTCTACAACAGGATTGGGCCTACACGAGGCACGACTTACCTACACCTTATGGGAGCTGTCACCTCCCTTCGGTGGGCGTATCCCCGCCGAGCTACCAGTCCACAGTACGAAAGCTAATCAGTTGCAATCGCAGAGGTGGACCAGCCRAGGGCGTTTYTCRTTCRYTGTAGCATAGGGGGTACGMGCGGTAATACGCCTCTATCGRACCYGCACGCGAACCGACATCTTGGGGGCCTAAGGTCCCAAGAAGGGCTCGTCGTCGGTCGACTACGACGAATCTCATACACCACGCGCACTCCACTTTACGAACAYACATGCACACAAAACAAACATATACGAAACGACACAACAAAAACAACGCGACAACGCTCCTAGCCCCTCGGTAGCCAACCCATAACTTTCCAATGCGGAATTTGGATAGGCGTCGCGCGCTGAACTTAGTATAAAACCGCGCGGACGAAGGGCCTACTCATATCGACTTGCAATGCAGGCGTACGCAAGCAGTCGCAATGATGGCGTACTATGTAGTGCCCATAGTCAAGCGGTCCCTCGTGGATCCGAGTACCGCTTATGACACTCAAGTGTCAGACTTGAAGTATCGTGAGGGCCTAACCCTTCACGACATTGCACGACTGAAGGAATAGTGGTGCAGCCGCCGCGGCACCTCCGGCTCTCGGCCTGGGTGTCTCGGTAGGCAAATTAAATAGGCTTTGCGCGAGGGAAAACCCCTCCCCTGCAGAGCCTAGGGCTTGGGGTGTCATGGACAAGGACCTCGAATCCCGGCCCAGGACCAAACGTCCGACTAAGAAAATTATCAAAAAACAAGAAACAAAAATAGAAGGAGAGGCCTCCCCTAAGCCCCTCAGTTTCAGTTTCTGAGCAGGGCTTTAACATGGGGGGCCTTCAACCTATGCAAACACTTATCCCAAGTATACCTATGTATACGTATATAAGGGTTAAGTATGTGACGATCACTTCTCACGGTCTCACTGGTGTCTCTCAYAATAATACGTATATATGTGATCGTAGGCAACSAGATCCAGAATMTGATTCACAGCACATACCTGCAATCACATCAACGAACCAAATCAACAACCCACAYACTACACGGAGTCAACCCCAACCACCTTCGACACTCATACCCCTCGCTTTAGCCATGCAARCCCCAACCTCCTRTCCAACYAACCTTAATTAAATACTCAGTACTTYTRTTAAATGGYCATTCAATARAAKTCCGGGTGAAACCTTAATAAAACAAYGAAATCACYAGGGCTAAAGYCTTTTAGGTTGAGTGTGGAGGGAGATTTGAAATTGAGTCGTAGACCGACGAATCGGCAACYGRCCTGTTATCTGTGATAACAGAAGGTGATCCTCAAGGAATCAAGCTGGATCTAGCTCTGAACTTGAATCAACTGATCAAAAGACCTGTAACACACGGTGGACCAATCCCCAAGCTAAGATCATAAGTGTATGGAGAATACAACTCCATAATACATCCTCACTTAAAATCTCCTTATAAGCTAAACYTAAGTCTACTTTTAAGTCAGTGCTTAAGCCAAAGGTAGACCAACTGCAGAATCTCCCCTATTYTGGGTGGATCGCCTGAATCACCACCTGTCAAAATATAATCTATCTCCTCTAAACTAAGAAAATTTCGGCAGCGCTTCCCGTAGGAAAAGTGTYTGTTCATAATTTATATAAGTCAAAACATGAAAAATATAAATAATTTCTAACTCTGGAAAGCYAAATTTTGTCCAACTCCCTAAATTAGTGAAAATTTGGGCAGCACTCCCTTTATAAAGGGAGACTTCYCAGAWTTATACTYAGTCAGATATGAACTCGAACAACAGCTTGAGCTCAACTTTAGACTGAATTTAACTAACTCCTTAATTTTRTRGAAATTTCGGCARCACTCCCTCTAGAAAAGTRTTATTCCAAAATTTATACAAGGCTAAGTTCAAATTTTGAAAGTAACTTTGGCTTCCCACAGTTCAATTTTTGTCTAACTCCCTGAATTAGCAAAAATTTGGGCAGCACTCCCTTTAGAAAAGGACAGTTTTCAGATTTGAACTAAACCAGATATATGGAAAAGACAAGTTGAACTCTGACAAGTCAAAAGTTGGCTAACTTCTTCGATTTGTAGAAATTTCAGCAGCGCTTCCCGTAGGAAAAGCAACTCGCCAAGATTTATACAAAGCCAAGTATAAGAAAATATCTCAGAAAATGCAGGAATTGACCTAAGTAAAAAAAAAAAGTTATTACAGAAAATGCGGGAATTGACACTAACTCTTATGAGTCTAGCACGTGGCGAGCAACTAAAGCAACTACCTATAAAACTGAAACCCAAACAAACTAGTCATCTCATCCAGTCACATGCAAACCAAACCACGAATGTAAGTACTCTCACCATCCCAGGTTCATTCCATATAAATAATTCATGAATCTTCAAGTTCTTGAATCCTTATACCCATCTTACATAAGACGTAGAGCTGGACCATTCGTCATGGAAACAATGCCTAACTTGTCTTTATGATATACACGAACAGGTTGCACAACTACTTCTCTCTTCTTTTGGGAAGATGACTAGGTCATTCGCCATGGAAACAATGCCCAGTCGCCCTGAGCTGTTTAATATCCAAACTTTTAGTATTTCTCTGACTTTGTTAAAAAGAAAGGGCAAATATGGGCAGGGGACTGAACCATTCACAGTAGAAACAATGTTCAACTTGCCCAGCTATTTCCATTTATACTTCATATTTTTCTTTTTCTCTTCTTAATGATATGGCTTAACGCTGGACCATTCACAGTAGAAACAATGTCCAACTGCCAGTTCACATGCAAATATACATAAAGTACTTTCCTTTATACTTAGTTTAATTTATGTGTGTGGTTTTCAGGCAAAACCATTCACCATGGAAACAATGCTTAGCCTTGGACCAAAAATTCTCCCTCAAAATAAACAAGAATTTAAACCCCTTCAATCAGGCAAACCCTCAGAGTTAACTAAGGTAGTCAGACCATTCACAGTAGAAACAATGCCTGGCTCCCCAAAAAACAATCAAATAAACACAGCGACCAGACCATTCACAGCAGAAACAATGCGTGGTCGTTCAGAAAACAACCAAATAAACATAGCCCTAAGCCATTCACAGTAGAAACAATGCTCAGGCTTTGGTCGACCCGGTCAAACGCATGCAGTCTACGTTCCTCCCACCTTCCCCCTGTTCATCCTTAGTCTGCTTTCAATCAGAACAAAGTAGAAACTTAGGCTTCACTCTCACACATTCTTTCCAGTTAGTCTAAATGGTCCTGAAGAGAAAACAAAAATCATAGAGACAACACATGCATACGGCAATCATACTACAGGGATATAGGCAAACATGGGTAGTAGTAGGCTGTACGGATGAAGATGATTTACCTGAAGGTTCCCTGCCTCCAGAACCTCGCCTAGGTTCCGGCAGAGCTCCCGCAATCGGTGGGTGGACTCCCCACAGAGTCTTGATGCGGACCTACGGGTTGCAATCCCGCCTGCCGCCTTCCTCTTGTAGCCAGTAGACTAGACTTAGATTAAGAAGGGTAGAAGTAGGGGTTTCAGACGCTCGAGACACAGGAAGGGTGCTCTCAGACTCGCGCGAGAGGGCCTTGATATCTGGGTGTGCCTGAGGGTCCCGCAGTGGTGACCAATATAACAGCTTCGTCAAATCCAAAGTCAAACCACTGAACACAATCCTCCCGACGACTCCTCAATCTGTAGTAGCAACCCCCTTCTCATAGAACTTCGCCACCTACCGCCGTCTCCCACCAACTGAAAGCGCAATCAGACTCCGGTAAACCTTGCAGCTTTCACTCCTCTAATCAACAGCCTGTTTCGCGTACCAGCAATCAGCAGCGAGGGCCGTTCTCGAGTCAGAGACGACGTTGCAGCCTCACCTACCGGCTACGGCAGTAGCCTCCCTGCGGTCCACTCACTTCCCCACGCTGCGTCCTTATGGCCTAATGATGCAGCAGCCTCGCCGTCCAAACAACCGCCGCACTCAGCACCGCACAACAGCCTGCAAGTAGCCCAACAACTGCCGCAATAGAGGAATACAACTTCAATGAGTAGTAAGGCACCCAGCCACAAAGCTACGAAATGGCTAGGTGCGCAGAGAGACGAAGTACGGCAGTCCCCTTCGTCAACGCATCATCTGCAGTTAAACCTTCAAGTGCCTATAGGTAGGCTCCCCGCACGGCCCCTGCAACAGACCGATGGCGTAACCGCTGTGCGGTCCGAGGCTGGCGCCCACCAAATTGGGCTAACATCAGCTATAAAACGAACCGGACATCAACCACCCCTGCTCATGCTGCACCCATACTGTGTCCACAGAGAACACCGTGTCGCCGGTTTTAGCTCCTCCTATGCCGAATCGAGCCCATCCTTCCCGCTGTCCACAGATTCCCTCTCTCTCTTTCTCTTGCTCACCACTCGTTCACTATCTACCGCTGCTCCTCTGCTAGCCGCCACCGCTCGCCCGCTAGCCACCGCTGCTCGTTCGCCGGTTACTCCCGATACTAGGAGGGGCAACACCGAATGAACTTCCCGTTAGAGCACGGAACTGTACAATGTTCCTTACGCATGCGCACACCCATCACAGGTAAGTCCCCAGACCGTGGCTCGCCCCCCCCCGCTACTTCCTTGAAGTCAAAATGAATCTTTTCCTACAACGTGGGAAGATTCATAGCCATCCCTTCAGGCAGGAAATTTTCCCGTTGCCACCGCGCAGCTGCTTTMTCTTCTAGTTGTTAAACTAACACCTTACCACCAAAACTTCCACTGCCATCGTGCTCGCGATGGCTAGAAACACTGGAATCCTATCTTTCCCCACTCGATTCCAACCACAATCGAGTAACACTCATCTCCCTACTCCCGGTATCTCTCCCCCCCCCATAGCTCGTCGCATGCCTTTTCTTACTAACCTTTCTTTCCATTGATTCTCTTCCAAACTAACTTCGCATTCTTATTCGCCCCGCTCCAAAACCTTAGCTTGGCATCTCAGTTTGCTCGATTCCGTTATGAATTGAGTAAACTAAGCAATTATCAATCCCCCATCACCACCACTCTTCCTCATCTTCACGCATCAACTTTCTTCCTTACCTCTAATCCTACTAACCTAGCTTCCAAACTAAGCTCATATTCTGGCTCGCAGCCACCATAAACCTCCGTTTTCAGTCTTCCCTCACCCGTTTTCATGAAGAAACGGGTGAGATCTCAACTTTACTCCTTCTCCTCGTCTCGCCCATCGCCATATCCACGCGGTACTTTCTCTACCATCTGCCTAATCTACCACTTTAGGACCGAAGCTAACATCAAATTCATGATCGCCATAGCAGAAAACATTAGGATTAGCTCCTAGTTTCCCCGTTCCCCTGTAGAAACGGGAAAGAACCCGTTCACTTCCGCCATGCCTGCTTCACGTTAGCTCCGATGCCTTCCTCTGAATGCACCTGGCACAAGTCTGCGTCCAGGTTCATCCTGTTTTCGTGGCTGCAGCCACCGACATCCCTACGCTACTCCCTTGCCTCGTATGCTCCCGTCGTGCTTTTTTCCCCGACTCTGATTCCAAGACTAACTTCACTATTGGGTTCGCCCTACTAACAAACCCCCAAAATCGCCTGCTTCCCCGCCCGATTCCATCAAGGAATGGGCGACTCCTCTTCTCTTCGCCCATCTTCCGCCATCCACTTTGTGCTCCGCATGTATCTATCCCCATGCCCCGTCCCGATTCACTTACCTTTTTTTTTCTTCCCTCCTACTGCCACCTGCTTTCTCCGCCTCGCTGCCTACTCTTCAGTACTCCCCATACTACTGCGGGCGCTGACTATACACAGGCGGTGACGATATTCACGGATATGAGAGATCCGCTAGGGAGTGGGTGCTAGCTCATGAATYCGATCMAGACTGCAAAAAAAAAACGGGAGCGCACAAACCGTGCGCAGGTGATACTCGGCCACCGGCCGGCCACCGGCCGAAACTTCARCTACGACGATCAGAGGGAGGGCGATATTGGCCCARCTGCAATCCCTACAGTACTGACCTGGGCCAAAATAGTCCCAGTKTTGATCTCGRTAATAGTTGCAGATATGYTGTCCACCTTTATCTGTAGCTCGCCGCTCTCCCTTAGTGCCCTTGGTCTGTAACGCTGCGCCGCCCTGCCTATGCCCATCGCCCTCTTGCTATCCCGAGGGAAACCTCGGAGGAAACTTACTGYCGTTCATAGAGGGGGGAAACCGGAGGTAAGGAACARCGACTGGCTCATCGAAAGGCTCAGTCCTGGTGTCACCGGCTGACTCCTGGCCGGTATCACCCACCTGCTACGGCAGATGCCGTCCCTACTGGTGGGTGCAGCTCCCGCGTGTCCCCTCGTTGGGAGCTTGAGCACGTATGTGGCTGCTACGAGGTTCCCCGAAATACTGTAGAGGGGTAACTTCGACTTAGTCTCAAAA
>BFEA01000247.1:951727-967638 GCA_003427395.1 Chara braunii
CCGCGTGTCCCCTCGTTGGGAGCTTGAGCACGTATGTGGCTGCTACGAGGTTCCCCGAAATACTGTAGAGGGGTAACTTCGACTTAGTCTCAAAATCAGTTTTGAAGTCACACTTCGGGCAATTCGTGCGAACACAACATGCCCCCACGAGGCCTCACAAAACCCGAAGCGTAGGGCGTATACATTCGGCATTACCGGCCCTTTCGCCTCAAGTGCAATTACAAACTCAATCCTGACCGCGTCGTGGTTTTTCAGCCACGGCGTAAGGGAGGACTTTTTGCCAGCACCCCAAACACGCTGACCCGTCAAAACGGGGCACGCACTCAAGGTCCTCGACTGCCGTGACGACCATTAGATCCGGCACCTCGTCCAAGTCAACGGCCTGCCGGGGTATAAAAAAAATATGACACTTAGAATAAAAATTACTTAGAAAACGCCACCACCGATCGGACGCTGCCATTGACAGAAACCAAGGGGGATAGCCCCACGGCCCTCAACCCCATCGGCTCCCTCCTCGATGCTCCGCTGCCGCTACGTCGGCGCCTGCTGGGCCTCGATCTCCGAACCTTTGCAGTAGTAGTCCGATGCCGTAACCTATAGGGCTAAGCCCATGCCTGATACCAGCGCCCGCAGAGCGCCATACAAGGTAGTGCGGCCCGACGCTTTTGTCCAACAAAACCGGTTGCGCGGCTCCCAGTGCTCGTGCCAGCTGGCTTATACCGTGCCATAACTGCCCCGCGTGCCATCCTACGACACCCCGCTTACCGCACGAGGCCGTACCATCGTTGTCGATGCCGTCGTCGGGGTCGTTCTCCGCACGCGCGCTCAACTCGGTCAAATGTACCACTCAAAGAAAATATCCTTAATTCCTGCTTAATCAAAAATAAATAAATAATAATATCACCAAGCAAAATGACCGAGGTTCGAGCCGGCTTTTACGATCAACAACAGAAAAGAATCACGAGCGCCTTAAACCTGCGTGCTCACGCACTCGCTATTGTGGTCAACCACCCAGTCAACGCAATTACAGACGCAGCCGCGCTTAGCGCGGTATACTTAAACTTTAAACCAAAACTGTTTTTCTGTTACTTGCAAAAAACAGGGTGGATACCCTTGTAAGGGTATTCGCGCCGACACTGGCGAAGACCGCAATTGAAAGGTTTCGCTCGAAGCCGGACGCACACAACAGGAAGGGATTTGCATTATTTAATTTATTAATTGCAATCACATACAAAATCCTGCTTGACAGCCTGTTGGCTTTCCGGTCGCCCGATGTGGACCGACTGGAAAAAGTGCGACAAAAATGGCGCCGTTGCCGGGGACATGAAAAGATTTTCGTGTCCGGAACGAGCCTGGGTCATCACCATCTTTGATCTTTGATTAGGACGTGAGAACTGTTGACAATATTTACTTTAATCTTCAGATTAATCCTGCTTATTTTCTTGAGTCTCAACTCTCTTGAGAATTGCAGTCACTAACTGTGTCTTATCTCTTCTTGTGTGAGGTACACAAAGTCTTGGATCGGAGAAAGGAGATTGACACTGACTGGTGGAGAGAGATCAGACTCAAGCAAAGGTATGCTTTAAGACTCCTTGATATCCTTGAGAAAACTGAGAAAGAAGAGAGCAAGTAAAAAAACAGAGAATACTCGCTATCAGAACATCTTTAGATAAGATTGAAGCAGATATCGGAGATTGATCAAGCAGTGATGGATGCCTCAGAAAGAATGGCAACCAGCCGTCTATCAGACCAAGAGAGATGGAACAAGAAAAGATACATAAGAAAAGAGAGATTGCGCATTGGTGACATTGTCTTTCTGTTTGAAAGTTCTCTTGAGACACAATGGACTAAAAAATTGGAGCCCAGATGGCTTGGTCCTTACAAAATTACAGGAGAAGCAGAAGGGAAAGTTTATGAGATATCAGAAATGGATGGATCCAGGGTTCATGACATGGTATCCGGGTCAAGACTCCGTACGTTCATCTTCAGAAACCCTGACTTGATCCCTACAGTGACTCCAAGGAGAGGAAAGAGAAGTCAATCATCCGAGTAAGAGAACGGTCATAGAGGACCGAGAAAGAGTACAGTAAGACACTGAGACAGTGAGGCTTAGTTATCAACAGACAATGATCATTATTGCATAGTCAATTCAACATTTCAGTTTCAGTACTTCAGCTTCAGCATTTCAGTTTCAATATTCCAGTTTTTCAGCAAGTCATTTAATTATCGATTTCAGCAAGCAACTAAGTTAATGAGACTATATCTTTGATGCAGCGCTGCAGTCGTTCCATGAGTGTCAAATCCTGAGAGTAGGGAGTAACTGTAAGTACAGTTCAGGGAACATTGACACAGTGTCAAAATCTGAAAAACTCATGGTTGTGGCACATCAAATGATATAAGCAGTATTATTCTTATGACAAAGAGAAAGCATGATGGGCATAAAGAAGTTCAGTTCTGTCTGATTGAAAGTTATCAGCAGAAGGACTTCGTGTCTCTGACTAAGTTGTCCATCCAAGAGATTCAGACGAAGGCAGACATAAAGAAGTTCAGCTTTACTTGACTGAGAGTGGTCAGTAGAGGGACTTCGTGCTTCTTGGCTAAGGGTCTGTCTTCACTCAGATGAGGAAAGGGACCTCTCTGAGATAAGTGTTTCAGTATTTTCTTGAGACTGACGGGACGTCTCTTGGAAAAGAAATCCCAGTTGAGGGAAGGGATCTCTCTGGGCTGACACTAAGTTCTTTGCTTGAGGCTAAAGTGAGATCTCTTGCGAACTCTTAGTGTTGGCTAGCATGTTATTGTTCAGTTCCTCTTGAAACCGTAGGGACGTCTCTTGAGAAATGTTTGTCCTGTTATAGGGGCATGGGCAGTCTGCTTGTGGGGAATTGTATGCTTGTCTGACTGCCTGTGCTTGCTGTTATCTTCACTGAGCTCAAATGTTGTTGATTGTCGGGGCCAGCCAGAGCCTTACCGCAATAGGTTGCAATCTGGTGGGGTCAGCAGGTCCCGACGCGAGTGTCAAATTCCATAGTCTGACTGAGGCTAAGGCTCCGGGGGCCTGACCCGTGAGGTTGGAAGGGGTCAACTGGAACCCTACCGCAGTAAGAGGATGCAATCCAGTAAGGTTAGCCAGAGCCTTGAGTTGTAGTTAGACCGGGTCCTACGCTCGAAAATCTGAGCGGGGTAGCCAGAACCCTAGGCCAGAAGCTGGTGAGTGAGCCAATCCCCGACCGCCGAGGTCAAATCCGGATTGTGGACAGTATGACTGATGGGACGTCTACTGTCATAGGGTGACCAGACCCGCTATAGTCTGGGTGTCCTGGCGAGAGTGTCAAAGGGCTGCCATACTCGAGTAGTGGGTATGGTGGGTCCTGACCTGGAGGCACGCTAAAGGGCCTGTCAAGACAAATGGTCTGACTAGTCCTGGCCTGAGGCGGGCCGAATGAGGGATGTCAGACTGACGGGACGTCTGTCACCCCTAGCCAGTGGGCGGCTAAAACCAAGGCAATCAACTGATTCTGGGTGTGAAGGACTGTTGTGTAACATTTATTATTTTATTATTTTATTATTTATTTGTGGGATTTTATTTTATTCTGTTGATTGCCTGATTGTTGTTTATCAGGAAATCTGCATGCTGGGGGCGCAATTGTTGTCCGTGGAACGTGTTGCTTTGCAGGTATCATGCAGGTTCTAATGAAAAACACATACCAGAGAAAAGGAAAAAGGGTTTGGTATCCCTTTTCCTGTCTGAGAAGTTGAGGAGACACTGTCGGTGCGAATACCCTTACAAGGGTATCCGCCCTGGTTTTTGCAAGCGACAGAAAATAGTTGTGGTTTAAAGTTTAAGTATGACGCGCTAGGCGCGGCTGCGTCTATGATTTACGTTGACGGGATGGTTGACTAGAGTAAAGAGTGCGTGGGTGCGCAGGGTTAAGGCGCGCGTGATTCTTTTCTGTTGTTGATCATCGGTCGTTTGTTTAATGGTATTATTAATATTTATTTATATTTGATTAAGCAGGAATTAGGGGATATGTTCTTTCGATGGATACATTTGCCCAAGTGGAGCACGCGTGCGGAGAACGACCCCGGCGATGGCATCGGCAACGACGGCGCGACTTCGTGCGGTGAGCGGGGTGTCGTAAGATGGCGCGCGGGGCAATTATGGCACGGTGTAAGCAAGCCGGCGCGGGCACTGGGAGCCGTGCAGCCGGTTGTCGGTCCATAGCGCCGCGCCACACTGCCTTGTATGGTACTCCGCGGACGTGGGTCTCAGGCTTGGGCTCGGCCCTATAGGTTACGACATTGGACTGACACTACGAAGGTTCAGGGATCGAGGTCGGTGAGCGTCGACGCGGCGGCAGCAGAGCACCGAGCAGGAAGCCGATGGGGTTGAGGGCTGTGGGGCTATCCCCTTTGGTTTTGTCAATAGAAGCGTCCGGTCGGTGGCGGCGTTTTCTAAATAATTTTATTCTAATGTCGTATTTCTTTTATATACCCCGGCAGGCCGTTGATTTGGACGGGGCGCCAGATCTAGTGGCCGTCACGGCAGTCGAGGATCTTGAGCGCGTGCCCCGTTTGACGGGTCTGCGTGTGTGGGGTGTTGGCAAAAAGTCCTTCCTTACGCCATGGTTGAAAAACCACGACGCGATGAGGGCTGGGTTGTAATTGCAGTTGAGGAAAAAAGACCGGTAGCGCTGAATGTATATGGCCTACGCTTTGGGCCCGGTGGGGTCGCATGGGGGTGCGTTGAGTTCATGGGACGGCCTGAAGGGCGACTATAAGCTGTTTTCCTGACCGCGCCGAGGCTACCCCATAGTAGCGACACTCGTGTCCAAGTCTCCGATGAGGGAACACGCCGGTTCTTGCTACTACCCCAAGAATTGCACCGGGCCCGGTTCCCCAAGGCCCGCGCAAGGGGGCTTGCAGTACGCCGCGTGGTGACCGGCTGTTCCGGTGGGATCTGGCTACTGGAGGACCGAAGTGGTGTCGGGCTCTGCCAGGGAAAAGGGGTCGGGCGGGGCTTACAGTGGGGTGCAGTCCCCCACGTAGCATCCGCTGAGAAGAGGTTGGAGTGTGAGTATGCCCCTTGGGACCCGTTAGAGGAAAACTATGCCAGGGCGGAGTAGGCCCGAACACTATAGTGGGAGCGGTACAGACGTGCAAATTGTCCGTCGGAGTTTGGGTATAGGGGCGAAGACTACTCGAACCGTTTAGTACCTGGTTCCCTCCGAAGTGTTCCTCAATCGCTCGTCGGACTTGGGTATGGGGGCGAAAGACTAATCGAACCGGCTGGTAGCCGCGTATCCTCCCGAAGTTCTCCCTCGGGCTGGCCAGGTAGCGCTGCAGCGAACGAAGCAGAGGCAACGGCAGCGGCGTTACGGGTGGTGCATTGACGGGCGGCGTGGGTCCGACTGGGCAGCGCCAACAGCAGCGGGCCGACAGACAGATAGCTGCGGGGTGGAAAGACGGGCGGAACGAAAAAGAGAGAGTGAAGATGTAATCCCGGGGTATTGGCCCTGGGCGAACCGACTAGTAAGGTTAGTTTTAGCACTAGGTTAGTAGGTTAGTCAGTGTAGGAGAAAGTGACTGCGCGGTGGATATGGCGGAGGTGAGAAAGATGGGGGAGAAAAAATGCGATGACTCGGCCAATCCTTGACCGTTTCCTGTAAACGAAGGTGCTGGGGTAGCGTTTTAGAGCACTGCGATTTATTTGGTAAAGTTAGTATTAGGAGAAGGTTAGTAGATGTAGATGTAGAAGGAAGGGGTGAACCTGACTGGGTATAGCGCCAGGTGCGGTCAGGAAATGAAGATGGCGGAGTGAGGGGAGAAGAAGGGAAAAACGAGTGTATCTTACTCGTTTGTGAATGAATTTGGGTGAGGGAAAATTCAAAATAGAGGTTTTCGGTATCTGCGAATTAGATTATGAAGTTAGTTTTAGTGATTAGGTGATAGGAAGAAAGAGTAGTAGAAAAGTTAGTCCGTGAAAGCTATGGCTGAGAGAAGAACGAAGGAAGTTTGAATAGATCCCTCGATCCTTGATGAAAACGTGCAAGCAGGGTATCGATCCTGCCGTTTTTGGGTAGGCCAATTCCAATAGCGAGGTCAACTTTGGCAATGGGTTAGTAGAGAAAGAGATTAGTAGAGAGAAGCTCGCGTGGAGAGAAGGCGGGCAAGGAAGAAGCAAAGTGGGAAACGAGTACCTCGCTCGTTTCCGGGTGGAATCGAGCGAGAAACGTTGCTACATAAGGATTCTCGACCATTGCGAACCAGTGGCGCCGTAGGAAGAGAAGTTACAGAGAGAATGAATCTATCCGTTTTCTAGCGGAAGATTCATTCCAAATTTTGCTCATCCTATCGATGGACGCAACAAACGGGGGAGATCGAAAGGGCGACGGGAAAGTCGGAGAAAAAGAAAAGGTAAGAGAAAGGATGTCGAAAAAGGACTTACCTGGTGAACGTACCTGACCTTGTCCTAGCCGGAGGTTCATTTAATTTTGCTCCTTGCTCGTGTAGAAATGGTGTGGGGCCGGTCGCAAAATTGGAGACTTACCTGCGGGACGCTGCGCTGCCCATCTTAGTGGTGGGGGTACCAGGAGGAGAATAGTTTGAAGGGCTAATGTACGTAGCCAACATCGGGCCGAAGATTCATTCAATTTTGCTCATCCTACCGATGCGCATACACAGAGAGAGAGGGTCGAGGAGGAGAGAAGGCAAGATGAGGGAAACAGTTTCAAACACAGTGGGAACAAAAGGACGACACAGAGAGAGGCGAAGGAGAGAGAACGTACCTGGTGTATGCGGGCAGTTGGCATTGGTGACAGTATCATTTGCGTTGGCCTCTAGCTTCGGTAGGACCTAGCTGCATGAATCGAAGTAGGCTAGTTGGGCTTAGTAGTATAGATTGGGTACTAAAGCGCCAGAACATTAGCAGCGATTCGGATACAGTGTTAGTATAACCAAAAAATACCTGTTCTTGACGCTCGAGTTCATTGTATTACTCTTATTTTGAAGGTATCTTGAACATCGTGTTCTCTACTCTTCCGCTCTCGAAAGTTAAGTCCCGACCATCCTAATATCGTGCTTCTCAGTGGTTGGGGTCATGCTCAGCGCCTTATGGCTGGCTCACCCTTCCTGTCTGTAGCGGCTGCCTGCGGAATGAAGCTAGAGAGAGGGTTTGTCGCATAGGATGCGAAGGCAGTGAGCTTGTGTGCATTGCTGTTGTAATTCCTTAGTGGTGGTGGCCCCAACTAGATGGTGCTCAGTAAAGGAGAGACTGCAGTTGGTTAGGCCATTGGTGGTGTGATCTATTTGGACTCGGCTCTCTCTAGGCTGTTACTATAGTATGGCTCAAGGTAAAAATGGTATGATGTGGGGGAGTAGCAGATTGTATACATCCTTTTGACTGATGAGCCGCGCATCTTGCTGATTGGAGCAGCAAGGAGAGGAGGTACAATGCTGTATGCTTACCTGTTGGCTGGTAACGAGGTCCTTTGCAGAATAAGGTAGCTGGAGTGAGACCGGCCACGAGGTTATAGTTACCTGTTTGCCGGTGTGTTACTCATCCTGCCAATTGGAGTGGTGTAAGTCCAGCCGTAGACGGGGTACCTACCGGGTTTGGTGAGGATCGCAGGATTGGTATCAGTGCGGACTATGCCCGTTGCATGGCTAAGTAAGGCCACACCGCCGCTTCACTATGACGTGAGAGAGGACTGTTGTTTCCGACTCACATCCCCACTCTGAGTTGTAGGAGGTGCACTCGGGGCCACGAGCTTTGCGGAGAGGCCGCCTTTTGAAGTAGGAAGTCCTTGTTGTGAGCAGGAGAACCGTCGGAGGAGTAAAGGAATGGCAGTTTGACCGCGGTTGACTGGGTAGACTGCGCTATGATGTGTGTGGTTGTACGTCACCAATGATAGGGCGTGGGGGAGGTGTATACTACTGTGCGGCGGCGGAACTGCCCAAGACTGAGGTAGTAAGGGCGGCATCGTGACTTGGTGGCACGATCAGGCTTGGAGAAGGGTATACTGCTGCGAACTGGGAGGTCGTCAGGGAGTCAATGGCTGAAGGCTTCAGTTGACCAGGCTGTTTTACATTTTTGGTCATCATTGTGGGGCCCTCAGGCGATCCAAGATTACAAGGCCCTCTCTTGCAAGACTGAGAGCACCACTCTTGGATCTGAGAGTCTAAAATCCTTCTGCTTCTGCACCTCTAACTCTCAGTCTAGTCCTACGATTACGAGAGGAAGGCGGCAGGCGGGATTGCAACCCGTAGGTCCGCACAAGACTCTGTGGGGAGTCATCCCACCGATTGCGGGAGCTCTGGCGGAACTCGGGAGGAGTTATGGAGGCAGGGAATCTTCAGATAAACCTCCTCCATCTGTATAACCCACTACTACCCATGTTTGCCTATCTCCCTGCAGTATGATTGTCGTATGCATGTGTGTCCTTATAACTTTACTTTCTTCCAAGACTTAAGCAGACTAAATGGAAGGAATGTGTGAGAGAGAAGTTTAAGTTTCATCTTTGTTCTGATTGAAAAAAGATTAAGGTGTGAACTGGGGGAAGGTGGGAGAAAGGTAGCTTTGCATGTGTTTGGAAGGGTCAAGCAAAGCCTGAGCATTGTTTTTACTGTGAATGGCTCAGGGCTATGTTTACTTGGCTGTTTTCTGAAGGACCAGGCGTTGTTTCTACTGTGAATGGCTTGATTGCTATGTTTATCTAGTTGTTTTCTGGAGGACCAGGCATTGTTTCTACTGTGAATGGTCTGTTTACTCTAGTTAACTCTGGGGGTTTGCCTGATTGAAGGGGTTTAAATTCTTGTTTTATTCTGAGGGAGGATTTCTAGTCTAAGGCTAAGCATTGTTTCTACTGTGAATAGTTTAGCCTGAAAACCACGCACGTGAACTAAACTAAGTATAAAGTACTTTTATGTATATTTGCATGTGAACTGGCAGTTGGACATAGTTTCTACTGTGAATGGCCCAGCGCTAAGCCATATCGTTAAGAAGAGAAAGAGAAAAATACGAAGTATAAATGAAAATAGTTTTTGGCAAGCTGAACATTGTTTCCATGGCGAATGGTTCATTCCCTTGCCCATATATATATATATATATATATATATATATATATATATTTTTTTTTGAAAACAAAGTCAGAGAAATACTAAATTTTGGATATTAAACGGCTCAGGGCGGCTACGCATTGTTTTCATGGCGAATGACATAGTCATCTGCCCAAAAGAAGAGAGAAGTAGTTGTGCAACATGTTCGTGTATATCTTAAAGGCAAGCAGGGCATTGTTTCCATGGCGAATGGTCCAGCTCTATGTCTTATGTAAGAACTTTAAAAGATTCATAGACTATCTATATGGAATGAACTTGGGGCAAGTGGGAGTACTTACCTTTGTGGTTTGGCTTGCATGTGACTGAGTGAGGCCACTACTTAATCTGAGTTTCAGGTTGATAAGTAGTTGTTTTAGTTGCTCGCTATATGCTAGAGCTATAGGAGTTAGTGTCAATTCTTGCATTTTCTGTAGCGACTTTTTATACTTAGATCAATTTTTGTATTTTCTAAGATATTTTTTTATACTTGGCTTTGTATAAATCTTGACAAGCTACTTTCTCTACGGGAAGCGCTGCCGAAATTTCTACAAATCCTAGGAGTTAGTCAAATTTTGACTTGTCAAAATTTCAGCTTTGTCTTTTCTCTTATCTAACTTAGTTAAAATCTGGGAAGTCTCCTTTTCTAAAGGGAATGCTGCCCAAATTTTTGCTAATTCAGGGAGTTAGACAAAATTGAGCTTTGGGAAGTCAAAGTTACTTTCAAATTCTGGACTTAACCTTGTATAAATTTTGAAATAACACTTTTATAGAGGGATTGCTGCCGAAATTTCTACAAAACTAAGTAGTTCGTTAAATTTTGTCTAAGTTGGACTCAAGTTGTCTTCTGAGTTCATATCTGACTTAGTATAAATCTGGGAAGTCTCTCTTTCTAAAGGGAATGCTGCCCAAATTTCTACCAATTCAATGAGTTCGACAAATTTTGACTTTCCAGAGTTAGAGGTTGTTTCTACTTTCATATGTGGACTTATATGAATTCTGGAAAGGCACTTTCCCTACGGGAAGCGTTGCCGAAATTTTCTTAGTTTAAAAGAGATAGATTATATTTTGACAGGTGGCGATTCTGGCGATCCACTCTGAATAGGGAGATTCTACAGTTGGTCTACCTTTGCTTAAGCACTGACTTAGAGGTAGACTTAGACTTAGCTTATAGAAAGATTTTGAGTGAGGATGTGTTATGGAGTCGTATTCTCCATACACTTATGATCTTGGCTTAGGGATTGGTCTATCGTGTGTTACAGGTCTTCCTGATCATTTGATCCAAGTTCAGAACTAGATTCAGCTTGATCCCTTGAGAATCACTTTCTGTTATCACTGATAACAGTTCGGTTGCCGATTCGTCGGTTTACGATTCAACTCCTATTCACTCCTGCCACTCAACCTAAAGGCTTTAGCCTTGTGATTGAACTGTTTTATTGTGTTTTCACCCGGACTTTATTGAATGGCCATCCAACAAAAGTACTGAGTATTTATTTGAGAGTTGCACGAGTGAGGTTTGTATGGCTAAGGCAAGGGGTGTGAGTGCAGAGAATGGTTGAAGTTGACCCCGTGTAGTGCGTGCACTTCTGGATGAATCTTTGATGTGATTGCAGGTGCGTTTGTGGTTCGGACTCTCGATATGATTGCCTGCGATTACATACATATATGATTGAGAGGAGCTCCACTGTGACTGTGAGAAGTAATCGTCCTATATAACTAACCCTCATATATTTATAGGTGTCCTGAGTATTTGAGAGACCTACTGTATTTGTGCATAAGGATTAGCCAGATTATGGCTTGAGAGAAAAGGGAGATCCCTTTTTATTCTTTGATTTTTTTTAGATTTGTATGGTTGGACGTTGTAGTCCGTGGCAGCCGTCAAAGTCAAACCCCTTGACTTTCGCCCAAGCCTGGAGTGAGACTTATCTCAAGGGCCGCAAGAAACGACTGCCACCACAGGCGTGGACCTGTGTACCACCCGCTCTGCATAAGGTGCAGAAGAGGGTGTGTGGTCTTCAACCGCGCTTGGCAGTTGTCCAGCGTCGAGAGATTAACCCTCAAGGCGCGTGTCAGCCGACACTTGAGTGTCGAACGCGACCCTCGAGATTAACGAGGACCGTGTGAGTATGGGTACTACATAGTACGCCATCACTGAGACCACTTACGTACGCTTGCATTGCGGGTCGATATGAGTTAGCCCTGCGTCCGCGCGGTTTTATACTAAGTCTCGCATGCGACGCCTATCCGATTTCCGCATCGAAAAGTTATGGGTTGGCTACCGAGGGGCTAGGAGCGTTGTCGCGTTGTTTATGTTGTGTCGTTTCGTATGTGTGTGTATGTGTGTGTTTTATTGTTGTGTTCGTAAAGTGGTGTGCGCGTGGTGTGTGCGATGCGTCCTAGTCGATCGACGACGAGTCGCGCTTGGGACTTCAGCCCCCCAAGATGTCGGTTCGCGTGCGGGTTCGATAGAGGCGTATTACCGCGCGTACCCCCTATGCTACAGCGAACGAGAAACGTCATCGGCTGGTCCACCTCTGCGATTGCAACTGATTAGCTTTCGTACTGTGGACTGGTAGCTCGGCGGGGATACTCCCACCGAAGGGAGGTGACAGCTCTCGTAAGGTGTAGGTAAGTCGTGCCTCGTGTACGCCCTATCCTGTCATAGGGGCTCGCGAGAGGTATGGCTCGCGCACTCGGCCGGAGCGGCTTAAGGAAGCTCCACATGTATTATCTGCGACGAAGGATTTGAACCAACTCCTGCGTGACGCAGCCGGGAGGGTCCCGCGCTGCCCTGGTGCGGTGCCGGACCGATGCGCTCGACAGGAGACGCCTTACTCAGACTAGAGAAAAAGAACGGGGTTTGGTATCCCCATCAACTACCTGAGAAGTTGAGAAAGGGTTTGGTATAGTTCGACCCCGGCATGGCAGACAGAGTGACTGCCCTCATCGTTGGGACAGTACTCCTAGCAGAGGTGCTGGATCAAGAGATGAGGTAACTTTCTTGCAGAAAAACCAGCAGCAGAACAAGTCGAACAGTAGACAGAAATCCTTCTTAAATTTTAACTGGTGGCTGACAAGCGGCCTGGTTCGCAAAAAATCTGCATCCCCGGCCTTAAGGAAGTCAAACTCTCAGGGCAGGGATGCTATGAAGTGGATTGTGAACTGAAAGTTTTATGAACTCAAGTCAGACTCAGAAAGACGAAAAGAAATCATGCTTATATAAGACATAGAAGATGGCCATAAGCTTGATCTGGAAAAGAAAGAGAAGAAAAAAAATGCTAAAGAGAATGCAGTTATTGGGGTGAGAGGGCGAAGAAGCTATGCATGGGACAGAGGAAGGTGGAGCTGGCACTATGGCCTTGCTTACAGCTGGAGTGGAAGGACCTTTATGGATATAAGGAGGAAAAGAGGCACTAGGTGTGCTGTAGCGTGCATCAATTTTTTTTTCGGAGGTACTCCATCCTGTCCGGGGATGGAGTCTTCTCATACCACCCAGTTACTGGGTAGCTAGGACAAAACCTTAGGTGCCTATAGACTCGCGGCTCTTCTTCCTCCTCCTCCTCTGAGCTAGAAACGTGTCGTGCCCTAGCCGGCGGCTCCTCCTTAGCCTTACCAGCCCTTCCTCCCCTTCCTCTACCCTGTCCGCGGCATGCCTCAGGCATGATGCAAAAATAACCGAGAAAAAAGAGAAGAAACGTGCGAACGATGGAGGACTGTAAGGGAGAGGACCGAGGAGAAAGAGAAGAAACGACTATGGATTACGCAGGACCAATGTCTAAAAGAGAGAGAGAAAAGCGCTGCTAGAAAAGAAAAAGGCTAGCGCAAACCGACGCTGTGAGCTTCACAATGCAGAGTCCTGAGAAGAAACTAAACTGAGTTATCATCTTTATTTATACCAGACGCCGTCTCGTTTCTACCCAGCGGGGACGCTGGGTGGGGGTTTGATATCATGTCGGAGTGCCCGACATTCTGACCCTCCTCGGTGTGTCAAATTTGCCACACCGGCTTAACGTTCTAACCTACGGGGTAAGACGTACCCCACTAGCCCAACATGAGTGAACCACGGTCCAGCCCGCTCTGCTTAACGGCAAGAGGCAACGTTATGGGTTATGAAGCTTATTAGCCTTGCCCTTTCGGTGGCTAACCCTGTTGAGACCCTACCACTGAATTTTATTTATATTTTTGTTATTATTTTTTTTTGCGAAGGGCACGATTAGTCTCGACAATAAATAAAGTAAAATAAAATAATAATGCAGGAAAATAATGAGTAGGCCTAAGTGGTGGCAGTACTCACGTTGGCCAGGCCTGGATCCAAACCAGAGGGTGCATGTCGAGGCCGTATTTCTGCAGCAGGGTCTGGGTACCAGCTCCACCAGTGGGACTACTGGATCTGGAATCTGCGCCAGTGGTAGTACCGTCGGACCTGGTCTACTTAGGTAGTGTCTTCCTTGGTTCCAGCGAGTGCTCAGGTGCCACGTGTCGACAGGCTCAGCAGCCAGCTGTCGGCCCAGGGAAACGGCCACTTGGCCGTTACGAGAGGGACCAGGGTTTTGACTTTGGAGTCTAGTTGTTGACATGCACGGGGCTCAGATAGAGATGATGAGTTGTCGAGTGGCCAAGACGCGCTGTTCGCCAGAGGGAATGTCTCCTGGCAGTTACAAAGGGATGCGGGTTTTTGACCCGTCGATCAGTTCTGACGTGTACGTGCCACTCGGCCATTACAAGGGAGAACACCAGGCGTACAGGGGGAGTTGCCTTTGGTCGTCGTGCGAGGCGTATCTGACGTGCCTTTAGCACCTGTGGGGGTCGAGGGGGATGGATGATGGCAATATACCGGGCGTACAGTGCGCGGGGTTGACTTTTGTGGAGGATATCTCAAGGAGGGCGCGTGCTCACAGCTTACACAGCTCCCTGATGCTTGACACGAGAAAGGGTAGGACTGAGCAATTCATGAGATCTGTTGCCCCTCTAGTGGCAGGAGTAGCCACAAACAACAACCACTTTCGCAGTTGGTGAGACCAGTTGCCTTCACTGAAGAGATACTCAATCATGACCCCTGTCGGCATGACCATCTGCTCTTGCTGGTGAGAAAACTGATCATTCTCGCTGGTAACGGGATCACCCAAATCTGGATCCAACCTGCATCGCTGATGGCGTGAACCGTCACACTTGGAGATTTGAAAGCTAGCCATTCCCGTTGCCGGAGAGACCTGCCTTATTACAGGCAGCAGAATCATTAATTACCGCTGATGGTTGGATCAACCATTTCCCTCAGTGAAAAGTAAGCAGAGAGAACAACCACTCTCGCTGGTCAGAGGATCAGCTATGCTCGTTGTTTGTGTGAATAACCACTCTCGCTGGTGACAGAATCAGCTATGCCGTTGTTGGCACGATCAACCACTCTCCCTGATGAGGCATTCAGCCATGCTCGTTGTTGGTAGGATCAGCTACTCCCGCTGGTAAGACGACCGACCACTCCCTCTGTCGGTTACAATTACTACTACTATTATTATTAATATTTTCCTAATATATGCACTCGCCCTTATGGCTGTCCAGGTACATGCTGGATGCAGTCAGAGTGAACCAGGCAGTAGTGTGCGAGCAAAAGAAGCTGCGTAGGTGTGAATGGAAGAGAGCAAAAAGGAGAAGAGAGAGAGTCCTGCAATTTGGACACTAGGACGAGAAGCTAACTATCACTCTTGTACTGAAGATCAAACTAGACTCATTGCAGTCAACTTGAATCTACTTGCTGTCAAAGTGAGAAAGAGGGAGACTGGGACAGAGAGAGGGAGACTGGGACAGAGAGAGGGAGACTGGGACAGAGAGAGCGACACATAACAGATACCTGCCTGACTCGGAAGTGGGAAAAGAGTTGAGAGAGTCTGGGATGAGAGTTTCGTACGAAATTCAGACACGGTGGTCTATTAATAATCATAACTCTTGATTGGAAGCATGCTTTGGGGATCCGTTTCCAAACGTTTCAAGGGCACTTAAAAACGCGGAGATTGACCGTTGCGATCTTCGTTCTGACAACGTAGTGACTTCATTAGGGTCGGTCTTCTGAACCGCAAGTGGTTTTCCCCGTCTGACTGTGAAGTGAGAAGTTAAACGGGGTGGGGAGCAAAAGAAGGAAAATACCAACTGAGAAACTGGGCATGTTTGAGATGATGATGAGACTTGTAGTGCACAGAGAAGCATATGGAGAGGGGAAGAGAGAAAAAGAGAGAACCAGATCAGGCACGAGCCGAGGGACAAAGTGAAAAAACTGAGCAGAGAGACAAATGAGATATTTAGCGGGAAGAGAGAGATCAAACCTCAAATCCCCCTCAATGAGTCATGAAAAAACTTTCTATTTGATTATTTTAGTTTATTTAATTTTTATCACTTGTGCGAATATTAATCGCTCTGAATTAATTATTATCATTATTACTAATTTTATGACCAGCCTATAATTGGTTGATCACTGACTCATGTGCTAGTGACATGTCCGCCCTAAGTGAAGGTCTTTGGTGTCCCGCAGTTGCCTCAATATAAATTGGCTAATTATGTGTTTTTTTTTCTCTAGAGTGATCAACTTCTGATTGGATGATCACACGCAGGCTGCGGCAGCAGTGCCCAGGCCGTAAGTGAAGGCGATGGGCAAAACACCGCTGCCACACTCAAAGAAAATGATTTATTTTATTTTATTTTATTCATTTTGGTGATCAGCTTCTGATTGGCTGATCACACGCAGGCTGCAGCAGCGGTGCCCAGGCCCTAAGTGAAGGCGATGGGCAGAACACCGCTGCCACACTCAAAGAGTGTGATTTATTTTATTTTAT
>BFEA01000247.1:976120-996984 GCA_003427395.1 Chara braunii
CTCGTTGTGATTCCTTGCTTTTGGCCCCCGCCGCGAACACAGCGGGCATCCACTTGTTATAATTAATGAAAATTGAGGACAATTTCATCAAGAATAAATTTTGATGAAGTTGAATTAAATAACAAATACTCATTTGTTTTCTTTCCTTTTATCATTTTTAATTCTTTTACTCATTTTAATTTTATTATTAGATTTAATGAAAATTGAGGGTTCATTTCCCCGCTAATTGGTCAGCGTAAAGGGGTCGCGCGAAGGCCTACGCGCGTACCTTCGCCTCACGGCTGCCTGAGTTGAAGTCCTCCTGAGAACAGACGAAAAGGCTAGGTTCCTGGCGCGGTAGAGGCAACCGTTCGTCTCATTAATTTTAAGGGTTAGTTCCTGTGGCAGAGGCAGGGGAATTTAAAGTTCCTCTGACGACCCCTAATTTTCCCCGAGGCCTCCGGCAAGAGTACCCGACAAATACTAACCGGACGTTTGGTTGAGGAGTCAATCCCTTGTATGTCAGGTGGCCGACCGGTCTGCGGCCGCCCAACAGTGGAAACTCTCTCTCTCTCTCTCTCTCTCTCTCTCTCTCTCTCTCTCTCTCTTTCCCACCCAGCCATTTTTTAAGTCACGCACAGAGAGAGAGAGTCGCCACGATTATCATTGAACTCCGTGTAGAGAGTCATCCGTGCAACGAGGTGATTCTCTCTCTCTCTCTCTCTCTCTCTCTCTCTCTCTCTCTCTCTCTCAAACATGAAAATTCACTCCCAGCCTGCCATTTTGAAAGTCGCGCAGAGAGAGAGAGAGAGAGAGAGAGAGAGAGAGAGAGAGAGAGAGAGAGAGAGAGAGAAAGGGAGGGAGAGTCGTCGTGTCATTCGAACATTTTTTTTTTTCCTTTGTACGATTTACATTGTTCAAAGTTTTTTTCCGTGAGATTTGTTATCCCGCAAATACCGTAGCGCGATCTTGTTGGGCCGACCGGGCTGCCACTCGAGGGACCTCCGCTTCCTCATGTGCATTAATGGGGATTCCCCGCGGCCCATGTATGAGCCAAGTACTGATGTTTAAAAAAAAAAAAAAACAAAAAAAAAACTGATTTTATAACAGAAACGGTTGCCCGTTTAGAACGAGCACCGTCTGGCAGAGCTGGGGTTGAAAGCCCCAGTCAGTTCTCATAGGGCCATTTGACGCTTAAAGTTTAACTTTTTTTTTTTTTTTCCCCTCTCGTTGGTGGTTTAGGCTAACGACTTCACGTGACCTTTTAGCCACGCCTTAAAAGATACAGTGCTGAGTTTGAATCTGAATGGATTCGAAAGAAAAAAGTCATTTTTTTTTCTCAATTTATGTGTGTCATCCTTCCGGGGGGGCCATGGAGCTCCGCGCGCGACCGATCTTAGTTGTGGGATCTCCGAGATCGTGTGGTCGAGGTTGACCGCGTCGCTTCAAACACGGGAAAGAGTTGCTTCAAAAGAAGTTAGCACAAAGAGCATATTGTCGGGCTCGATCCCAACACTTGCTGGATGAAAGCTTAATGTTGTAACCTACTGTCTAACTCCTATTCAGGGAAGCTAAGCCGGCAACTCCTCTATTTGAAGAGTTTCTACCCAGTACGTTGCCCAACTATTTAACTTAAGCAGGGTCCGTCTGCCCTATCTCCTTAGCCTGTTGCCCTGCCGTCTGCCCGACAGGCATTTCAGTTGGGCAACCCTATGGGCCAACCCTTAAGTCGTGGGTACGGCGTCGGGTCCCAAAGGGTTCGTAAAAAAAATAAAAATAATCCATACGTCCAAGCCTCCGCCATGACCATTCTTTTTATCTTTCATATGCGTTGAATCGCACGACTTGACAACCACACGTCATCTTTTTAGGTAGTATAGGTCTAGTTCTAACATTTCCGCGTCCGATTTTCTCTTGGGCTCGCTAGGAACTGTCGTCTACCGTCATTACTTTCGGACGACGCAAGCGTCTGAACTAAAGTTCATAAAAGTTTCAGTCTCTCAGTCATAGGTTAGTTTGAATGAACTTTTGGCAATTGTCAGTCTCATCAAGTCCTTCAATTCAACAAAAAGGTCAGACAACGTCCGACTTTGAAAAACCCAGAGCAGATACCCTTGTAAGGGTGTCTGCCCCGATAGCCTTCGGGAGATCAGTGCATCGGGCGACGATTCAGACACGGGTCCGATTTGGGCGTTAACCTCGCGTACCCCCTATGCTACAACGAACGAGAAACGCCCTCGGTCAGACCCTCTTTGCGATTGCATACGAAAAGCCTTCGCATGTGGTTTGGTAGCTCGGCGGGGATACGCCCACCTAAGGGATGGTGACAACTCCCAACCGTGGAGGTAAGTTGTACCTCGCGTGACCCTATCCTGTCATAGGGGTTCGCGAGAGGTATGGCTGAAGCACTCGGCTGGAGCTGCACCGCTCTATGACGAAGTCCTACAAATCTTACATGACGCGGTCGAGACGATCCCCTTTGCGGAACCGATGGGCTTGATAGCGCGAACTTGCGTAAGTGGCGTGGGAACTGACACGTCTCTTACTGCCTGGACCTTCTGAAGCTCCAACTGCAACCCTTTATGGGTGACTAACGCGTCCTAAAAATGAGATCTTTATCAGGAAAAACTGACACTTCTCAAGAGCAACTTTGAGACTAGCATCTTTCACTGTGTGCAACGTCCACTCGATATGTTAGAGGTGACCCTCATAGGTGCTTGAACACACCAGAATATCATTCATATACACAATCACACAGTAGTTAATAATGCTTTGCGCCGGCTGCATTTTTCGTATGAAGTTATGAAAAGGCATGTTCATCACTCACTGAAACGTAGTTGGTGCATTATAGATGCCCATCGGACATGAAATTCATTGCCATGTCCCTTCAAAAAGGACGAATGCTGTCTTCGGGCGATCCTCCTTTTTACGAGAATGTGACGGAAGTCATGACGAAAATAAAACTTGTCGAAAAAACGTGCACACCTAATCGCATTCAACAGTTCATCAATATGGGGGATGAGATAAACACCCTTAATTGTGATATCATTGAATTTTCGATCATCATTACATATCCGAATTCCTCCCGTCTTCTTTGGTACAATCACCACAGGAAAAGACCAAGATCCGATCGTGGGTTCAACCCATCCATTAGCCTCAAACTCCTTAACTCTCTGGAATGCGGCAAGCGCCGGGCAGTATCGATAAGAAGTGCAACTGATGGGTGGATAGTTCCTGGTAATGATTTCGTGCTCAATCATATTCGTCATATCAATATCTTGATCATGCATACTTAATACGACAGCATATCCATGCAATACCTTCTTCAATAGTCTCTTTATTTCCTTGGGAACATGAGACGGAACCATGATTGTCGTATTTGCACCGAAACTTTCGAGCGGAATCTCAATCCAATCAGGATCGAGCGGAGGCTTCCCTTCCACACTGGAAAACACTGAACTGCTGCTTCACAATAAAAATATTGTAGCAAGCATTTGTGATTCCACAAGACTGATCATCTCGGTCTCTTTCCCTTCCCCGTCAATCTCGGGATCCGTAAACTCGTCGCAATTTTAAGTGTCGTTAGTTCTATCATTTCTTTCATCAGATCTGGGACGTCACCAATCAACACCTCAACTTCTTCTTTAATCAGTCTTATCATTGTGACTTTTGTAAGCAAGGGGCTAGGCGGAGAGGCAGATAGGTCGATATACTGAGTCATCTGCTGATATTTTTTTCAAAGGAAAAGTTCACCCTCGTATAAGGTATGAGGGGGTTCCAAAAGATCCGTCATACATGCAATCTGCAGTATTGGTTTCTCGAGGAATGCAGCCACACGGAATTGGGTTTCCGCAAAAGTAAGAAAAAACAATGGGGGTGGAGAAACAAAGCTAGACCTAATACTTTTGGTATTCATAAAGAAGGATCGTGTGACTTTTCGAATTATTTGGAATTCCTCCTTAGTTTCTTGTACAAAGAGCTGAACCAACTGGTTTCACTCTGCTTCCATTGGCATATGGTTTATCAGTTTTATGTACTTTGTTTCACCGTACGCACCTTCCTCGATAGAGAGAGACTCTTCATTGCTTTCCGTTGAGAAATCTCTCTCGATTTCCAATATCCCGATCATCCCTATTTGCACTCGGGTGGTCTCTGATACTTTTGGTTTATCTGTAGGGTTAGTTACTGGTTGGGATGAGGAAGGTGTTAGTTCCATCATCTCTTCGTTCTTCTGTAGCATTCGTTGAAACGGTGATAGGTAAACCGCTTTTGGTTCTTTTGACATTGTTGCAGGAGTTTGTTGTTTGATGTATCAGTGATCGTTAATAGACAACACACATGAGTAGGGACTCGAATATGTAATGTTTTTAGCAGGACATTGATTTCCCCGTTCTGAAACCGAGATCCGGGTTCCGATTCTCGTTCCACCCACTCAAACTCATCCTTACCAGGCCGAATAGTTTCAATCAAGTCTGCCAATTGGAGTATTCGGTCGAGTCAACGACTTGCGCAACTTCAAAGGAAGCGATAGAAGTTGACGCAGTCGCTTTGGAAGGAGAAGGAGGGAGAGGGGAAGAAAAACCCTTGAGCAATTCTTCTGTTCCTTTGAGTAACACATCTACCCATCCGTGGTTCATAGCCACCGGTGCTGCAGCGGAAGGAGGTTGGTTCCTTTTCGAAAAAGGGCAGCCCCGTGCAAAATGTCTGGGTTGTTTGTAGTTATAGCATTCTACTATTCCCGAAGGACCGACGGTTTGGTGCAGGACAGCGGGAGCAGGAAGAACAATTTGCGTTTGTGCTGGAGGGGCAGGTATCAATGGGTACGAAGGAGAAGGGTGAATACATGTTGTTTTTGAGTTCGTACTCATCAGTTCCCGAAGACTTGCTCTAATCGGTCCATCTGCGACATCTGAGTCTGTATCAGGTGGTTCATCAATTCCGATTGACGGGAAGTAGTCATATGAATCATATGAGTCAGATGCAAGTTGGTAACAGACACTTGTGTCGTAGACGAAGGTAAGACGATGTTTGCAGGAGCAGTTATGGAAGTGGGATTGGAGGACAAATGGCAGGATGCAGCAGAGGAGGTATGAGGGGCATGATTCAGTGATGATCCTTGCGTTATCGAGATCGGAACGATGATAAAATCACCAAACCGATCGGAACCAAGATCGTCGTTTAGATGCCACATCTTCGATTGCATTATACATATCCTCCTTATCCTGATTTGTATACTTGTGTGTATCTAGTGAGTCCATCTCAAGTGCTTTAGCGATAATCGCTAGCAGTTGAGTTGTCTTGGCAGGAACTTTCTTTTGCAATTTTTCTTTTAGAGCTGGATTGCGAAGATGGTCTATAACCTAGTCACGGGGAGCGTTTTCTTCCCGTCTAGATTTGTCCAGCGCAGTCTGGAATCTGTCAATGAGATCTGGTAACACTTCCCCGGGTTCGTGAGGGCGGTGCGGAGCGCATCGGTCCGACACCGCACGGGGCAGCGCGGGACCCTCCCGGTCACGTCACACAGGAGTTGGTTTGTTCCTTCGTCGCGAATATACATGTGGAGCTTCCGCACGCCACTCCGGCCGAGTGCGCTAACCATACCTCCCGCTGTCGCACTTTTTCCAGTCAAGCCACTTCTGGTGACCAGAAAGCCAACAGGCTGTCACGTAGGGTTTTGCATATGATTGCAATAAATAAAATAAATTAAATAATGCAAATCCCTTCCTGTTGTGTGCGTCCGGCTTCGAGCGAGACCCTTCAATTGCCGTCTTCGCCGGTGCCCCGTCTTAGGAATCTTTTATTTTGATTCGGAACAGCAGAGAATCATGCAAATAATAATCATAAAATTCTGCAGTGCTATGCATGCATCAATTATGTCAATCTAATTTTAAGAACTGTGACAGAATCATCCATGAAAGCAATCATCAAGCAAGAACAATGCAAGAAGCAAGACCGACTGACTCGAGCAATGACAGAGTAAAATGAATGAGGGAAGAATGAGAACTCATAATCGTCTCAGGGAGTACATATGGAAGAGATCATGGCCAACACCAATCAAGAGTCCTCACTCATTCCTCTGAACTTTACACTCATTCTCTCACTTTGTTGTCCGTCGTTTGGGCTTCTTGCCATGTCTTCGTACTCTCTGAGGTTGTGGCTTTTGAATGTAAGGCCACCTGAAGCCTGCTAGTTCCAAACATTTTCATCCAAGTCCCATGATACGGAAGTCAACCATGACACAAAACTCCTCCCATAGAGTAGGGAGATATGGCTGAGAGAAGATGCCCCTCCTGAGATGTGGAAACTCAGAGGGCTCAGTCACTGCCTCGTAGTCGATCTCAGCGGGCGATATGTATCTCTTGGCCAAGTCCACCAGTCCGCCCCAATAAGAGCCGTCGGTAAGATAGTAGGGGACCGGCGGTTTCGGATAGTCGGTTAAAAGTATAGGACCAAAGCTATAGACTATTTTTCTGCTCCCCTGAAGTCTCTCGGCTTTCCATTGCGCGAACCCGGCTGCTGCGGCCCAAATTGCATCGAAATGAGGGTGTGTCTCGTTTCCTTTTTTCAGGATGATCCGCAGATCGTTGAATGTACCCTCAGTGAACTAAGTGAGAACAAATAAAATAGAAAGATCTTCGCGCTTGAACCCATCAATCATGACATACTTGTAGGGGAAGCTCTCCCTGGCGACGATCAAGTTGAGGCTGTCAAGGACCGACTGACCAACTGTGATGGGGTTGATCTCTCTCATGTGTTCGGATAAGTAGTTACTCCCTGATAGAAAAACATGACTGTGCTTGATTGACAAACGTCCGCTGTTTGAGTGTCTTTTAAATACTGTTATGAATGTTGTTTCTGGTTGCTGCTTCTGACTGCCGTTTCTGACTGCTGTTTCCGATTGATGTTCTCTGATTGCTGTTTCTGACTGCTGTTTTCTGATTGATGTTCTCTGATTGCTGTTTCTGACTGCTGTTTTCTGATTGATGTTCTCTGATTGCTGTTTCTGATTGTTGTTCTCTGATTGTTGTTTCTGACTGTTGTTTAGAAAACTGAATATTACTGATTAAATACTGACTTGAGAAAACTGAATGTTTACTGAAATCATCGACTGATGGATGAACGCTGTTGACTTTACTGACTGAGAAAAGAAAGCTGCCAGCTAGGAAATACACGCAGCTGAAGCCATTGAGCAAACTGATCACAGAATCAATGGTTTTGGTTGTTAGGCGCTGAGCACAAAGCATGCTGACTGGGGAGTGACCTAAGTACCGCTCACCCAATAACAGTGTTTTGAACACAAGTCGCTGATAACAACGCAGAGTACCGTTCACAGTTGAGCACTGCTCATAAATAACAGTGCTTGTGCACTGTCACTACTGAACACCGTTCACTGTTGAACATTGTTCGTTGATGAACGATGTTCACTGTTGAGCATTCCTCACTAACAGCAGCGCTGAATACTGTTCACTGTTGACATGACTGAGTGCTAAGAGTTGTAGGTTGCTTGCTGACTGGATGCTCTGACGAAATCCTTGAGATGAAGGGTCTGAGCTCTTTCACACTCCCTATGACTTTCCCTTGGTCTGCTCGACAGCTTCAGTCAACGAGTAAGTGTTGTAAAGCTTCCCATCTAATCCATAAATGTAGAAGGTATACTCAACAATCTTCCGATCTCCTGCTAGCTCTAGTGCATGCTGCCTCATATGTTTGAGGTGGGAGTGAGCACCTTGGATGACGCTCTCCTCCCAACCTTCGGTTTGATTTTGGTGTAGGGAGCAGGTTATTCTCACAGTGGTGCCACTCACGCTCTGTTGACGGGGGCCTATTTGCAACACCCCCTTTTGGGCATGGTATCAGGAGACGAGATAACTGTCGGTACTCACTGGCAGTTTTCTGTGTCAGCTGAGAATAACAAACCTATTCGCTTGAGCAAACAGGTCCCTCCTTGAATCGATAGTGCGAAATAGAAGGCCGTTTAGGAAGCTTAGTTTTTACTATCGGGTCTCCGGGTCCGACTATTTAGTTCTGAACAGGAGCCCTTACCACCCTTGTTTCCCCTCTTGTTTGCACCTAGTTCTAGAGTTAAGGGTCGCTGCGACAAGTAGCTTGGGTCATACATCGAATGAGGGCATTACTAGCCTGCTGCCTACAATAGCTCATTACTTTACACTCAAGTGATAGGTTGTATGGTGACCCTAAGAAGCTCCTTGGGATGTTTGCAAGGGCTCAAAACGTTTTGCCTCTTTTATGGTCCATGGCCAATTGGCTAATACTGACTGTCGGAGAAGAGCAGTTCGACAGTGATTAGATCACCTTTGCAGACCACGAAACACCTGCTTCGCAGTGAACAATTTCCTGTCGAGGCTCTCAACAATCCGACTGCCAAGCCCTAGCACCTCATCTATGGGGAGGTCCCAGAGTAATGTTCCTGGAAATCTCTCTCAACGAGATGCACGGCAACAGATCTAGCTCAGGCATCGCACAACTTCTTCTTTTATGACAAATTCTCAGACTCCTCTCAGAAGATCAGTAATAGTCACAGTCCAAGCAACTATAGTAGTTGACCTTACTCTTGTCATTGAGAAGAGTGAGACTCAAGTTTGAGTCATCGAGGAGTCTTGCCTAGGATCGAACTAATCACAGGCCCGACTCAGATAACACGACCAAACACCTCTAGCAATAGGCCTCAATCAATTAAAGCTCAAGTACCCTTTTGACTAGGAAAACAACGAAGAAGAATACTAGATTACACATAAAACTCGCACTGCCGGTATAAGCCCCTTAACCCTCTCACCCTCATTCTAAAAAAAGGGATAACAGTTACTGCTGATCTCAAATGGTTTTTTCTAAGTGTGTCTCAGTACATTATACCAGAGATCAGCCGTGTACCCCATTGAGTTTAGCTCGTGGTAGACATTACATGCTTTCTCATCCCACAAAAGCACGTACCCTTCTAATTACTCACCCGTTGTTCATTGACACACGTGGACATTAAAATTAGAGTACTGTTCAAGAGAGAAAAAAAAGAAAAGACGAGTGTCGGCGAAAGACAACTAATCTCCATCAAACAGATACTTAGCCAGCAAATAAGCAATCCTCTTTAAGATTAGCTTTCTCCTGCTCATCAGTTAGTGCCCATAATTGAACCATCAACGAGAGACGTTGCTTCGATACAAGGACAGTTCAGTTCAAACGAATATATATATATATTTAAAATTAATACAAATGTCATTGACAGGGCAGGTATCCAAGTCGGGTAATCAGCAGATGGTAGCACATGGCTAAGAAGCAAAGTGTAGAAAATCGAGATTGATAAGGAAGTTAATTTCTAGCGATAGAACGTCGTTTCGCGTTCTTGGGCATTATTTCCTTATCCCATTGACAACCAACTTAGAATTACGCGTGAGAACAACAACAGAGGCTTTGCCAGGGCTCTAACAACTTTCTTCAATCAAGTGTGTTCATTAGCAATCTCCTCAAATGGTGTGACCAATTCGACACTCAGGCATACTTAGTTGTCACTCAGTTTAATCCCTTCGGCTTTCACCGCCATCACCGCCGTCGATAAAGGTGACTGGCCCCGCATGAGAAGTTCGAACTTGCATTCTGAAATTATCAGCCATTAGATCCCTATAATCCAGCACCGATCACCCGGCTCATCAATCAGCAGCTGGTTCCCGCTACCCAACTCAATAACCTACAGTCTTTCATAGCAAGGATACAGGATCACTGCCTGACTACACTCGGATAAGAAAATAATAGAAAGGTCCGCGTTGATCGAGACTCCGCTCGAGATGTAACGAAGAAGACAAATCGATTCAAAACTTGATCGACGAAGGCGGGAACGAAGAGCCATGCTACAGCTCGGAACACCCTCTTTATGCTATCACATAGAAATGCTCAGGCTATTTGGCCCGTGATCACGAGTTTTTAGCATTTTCATTGATTCTGTTCCAACAAGTTTTATTGCACTCCCGGGCGTATTAACGCTGATAAGGAGGACTAGTTCCAGAGGGTTTTCACACTCTCTTACTCGTGACAACTATCGACAGCCACCTTATACAGTCTCATAACTCACGAGATCAAAATAGTTGCACTTCCCGATAGCACCTCGGATCACCATCCAGATGTCGAAAATGGAAAGTAAACACAGGCTAAACAGTGCTCATACCCAGTAGTCGTGATCCGCTTGCATGTACTTCACGTGGGGCTCACCAGTTGACAATCCCCTACTGCTTCAAATGTTCTGACGACGCCTGAAGGAGCAAGATGGAAGATTATTTTGGGGCTCTACATTGAGAATGACACACCAATCATGTCAGTGGCCGACCGCCCATCGCCATCACGCAACCTCAGAACACCTGGCGAGTTCCAAGTAGAACAGAACTTAGTAGTCAAAACTCAGCGAAGAGACTGTCGTGTCACCCAGCCAAACGCCGCGCGTGCCCCGTGACAAGAATGGTCACAACCAAGTCACCCGAAAAGTATCGCACGCACAGGTTTAGTCACGACTCGACCCTAGGGCAAGATAGTCCAGCCCCTCTTCTCCGCGTACTCAACCACTCCATGCTCCGCTTCCCCAGAGAAAAACAGTTGACGTCATTCGCACCTTTCAAGCTCGCTCTCGCTCTCTCCCAGTCTCCCCTTCCGTTGACTTCCCCTCACTATCGCAGGCCCTGCCACGTGCAACTCGTGCCCGCTCGTCCCGATCACTCACACACCCTTTCCTTTTTCTCCCGTTTTTCCTGTCCCATGTCCTCTGGGACTCCACTGCCGCGAGCTGGCCTCGGGCCCACCTTCTACAGGTCGTGCCAGCGGGTGGTTCTTACGGGCATGGCCCGGCCTGTTCCAAGACTGAAGGTCCATCTCCCGGTCTCCTGCCTCGCTCATCTCGCTCTCCCCGCCTAAATCCCGGTCCAGATGGGCCTGTTCCCTTGTCCGTTGTGTCCATCGAGGTCTCGGTCGCATGATACGAGATCGTTACTTGCATCCTTGCTGTCACTCCGTCCCTCCTGCAGCGCCTCTCCGCACGCTTTGCCTCCGTGATCGCGTCCTGCAGTTTTGGGTTAGTCCGCATTTCCACCTCCTTAGCCCCCTCCACGTTAATTTTTTATCTCAGTTCATCTCCTCCATCGTAGTTAAGTATTACCGTGATCCAAGGCCCTTCCCCAGACATGGGTTTCCACCGAGCCTGCTGGTACCAGTAACCGGGTCTATATCCATGCAACGCCATCGCCAGACTTAGCTCAACAGACACTGCACCAGCCCCGCCTACTGATTCGAATAGCCAGTACCAACTACTAGGTGCACGAGCAGGGGCACACATGCGGATTTGCACGCCCACTTCGCCACTCTGTTCGCTCCTCGTAACTCGACCGCGATCGTATAACGAGACCGTCTGTGTCAAGTAGTAAAAGGCACTTTCCTCTCTCCTCTTATAGGATCGCTATCTATCGCGCCCCCATACTCAGAATAAAGAGCCCAGATATTTCTCATGGCTCTGTGCTTCTAATCGACTAAGTTTTCAAATCAAATTGAATAAAATAAACAGAAAAAAAAAAGATAAACAAAACAAAAGAAAAGAAGAAGGAAAGACGAATGACATGACATCAACGGTCATATCACCAGCTTCTTCTTAGACTTAAAAGCGACCTGCAATCACGACGCGGAGGTCCCATAACGGGATACGGACGGACGCCCGTCCCTCTCTAAAATCTGCAGTCGGCTTACCACTATTGGATACCCGCATCCGATGGTAAGGAGGGGGCTTATGACCCTCTTCGGGGGTGATAAGCCTCCTACTGAAGCGGTCGCGGGTTGCCCCTCTTTTGGGGTTCCACCACGCGGCGCCGGATCGAACCTCCCAACCACCGTACGAAAATGAGTCCAAATCAGTCTGGGCCACAGACTGTAAGCCTCGCTCGAAATTCGAACCGTTTGCCTTCCCTCGAAGCGACAAAGGGAAGAAAATCAGAAAAAGACCCGGTAATAACAATAATAACAATAGTAATAATAATAATATTAATAATAATACCAAAGAAAGAAAAGAAAACGTGGTGCCTCAGTTCTCTCTTGTACCCTCGAACACAGTTACTGGGGTCCAGCACTTGGTCCAGGCGTCCGCACGGGTTATCGCTACCACATCCCCGTACCTGGTCCGGATCGCAACCACCAGCACCAGACAGTCCCGTCCCTTCGACTCCGAGCAGGCCGGGCTATCCGACGGCGACCGCGACTGGGAAATTAGACCGTCGGCCAACCCCGAATTAAAGCAAGAACTTAGGTCCTCGGATAGACTTGACAGTTAGTTTTTATTTTTCTTCTCCCATATTTTCTTTCCTTTTACTTCCCTCTCCTTGGTCCTTTTTCTATCAGACAACAACATCTATCGGGCGCACCTAACCCATAACCTGGTTAGGGCGTGATCGGCGCGCAGTAGAAATGGCAGCGTTAGTCTTTTCAACTTCGCGTCCCAGGGCGAGCCCGGCGGCTACCGTGGCCACAGGTCGGTAGTGCTCTGCTATACAGCAGGGCACCGAGCCTTCGCGGACCAATGGAAAGCCTTGTGGCGCACCCTTTTTGCAGAGGGCAGGCACCAACAGGGTCGGTCCACGTCAGGGTACGACCTGGGTACCAAGGATCATGAGTCGGGAACATACCCATAGGCCGCGGCATCGGAGCAAGTGGCCGATACTAGGCAGGGACTCGGTACTCGGAGGAGGGTTGGGACACCGCGCCCTCCGACACCACGAGCCCCTACGACAGGATAGGGCCTACGTGAGGCACGACTTACCTCCACCTTACGGGAGTTGTTACATCCCTTCGGTGGGCGTATCCCCGCCGAGCTACCAGTCCACAGTACGAAAGTTGATTAGTTGCAATCGCAGAGGTGGACCAGCCGAGGGCATTTCTCGTTCGCTCTAGCATAGGGGGTACATGCGGTAATACGCCTCAATCGGACCCGCACATGAACCGTCAATTTGGGGGGTTGAAGTCCCAAGCACGACCCGTCGACGGTCGACTAGGACGCATCCCACGCACCACGCGTACACCACTCTAAGAACATAAAAAATAAGACACACACCCACACACATCGAAACAACACGACAACACTCTTAGTCCCTTAGTAACCATCTCATAACCTTCCGATGCGGAAATTGGATAAGCATCGCGCGCGAGACTCAGTATAAAACCGCGCGGGCGCAGCACCTACTCATATCGACTACCAATGCAAACGTACGCAAGCAGTCGCAATGATGACGTACTATGTAGTACCCATACTCATGCGATCCTCGTTAATCTCGAGGGTCGCGTTCGACACTCAAGTGTCGGCTAACACGCGCCTTGAGGGATTGATCTCTCAACGCTGGACAACCACCAAGTGCGGTTGAAAACCACACCCTCTTGTGCACCCTGCGGGGAGTGGGTGGTACACAGGTTCATACCTGTGGTGGCAATCGTCTCTTATCGCCCTGGAGACCAACTCCATCATCTAGGGTCTGGAGAGAAGTCAAGGGGTTTGACTTTGACGGTTGCTACGGACTACAACGTCCAACTATAGAACTCTAAAAAGTAAAGCATAAAAGGGGGTCTCCCTTTTCTCTCAAAAACATAATCTGTTTAGCCCTTACGCACGGTCGCAGTAGGTCGTGCGAAACTCTCAAAACATATGTATTTACATATATATATATAAGGGTTATTAATATAGGACGATCACTTCTCACAGTCAGTGTGAGACTCCTCTCACCCATATATGTATGTAATCGCAGGCAGTCGCATCCAGAGTCCGAACCACAAACATACATGCAATCACATCAAAGATTCAACAAAAGTCCATGCAATACACGGGGTCAACTCCAACCATTCTCTACGCCCATACCCCTTGCTTTAGTCATACAAACCTCACCCTTATGCAACTCCTCAAATAAACTACTCAATATTTTTCTTTAAATGGCCATTCAAATAAAGTCCGGGCGAAAACACAACAAAACAATTCAAACCACAGGGTTAAAGCCTTTAGGTTGAGTGACAAGAGTGAATAAGAGTTGAATCGTAAACCAACGAATCGGCAACCGACCTGTTATCAGTGATAATAGAAGATGATCCTCGTAGAATCAAGCTGAAACTAGTCCAACTCCTGAATCAAACGGTCAAGAGGACCTGTAACACAAGACAAGTCAATCCCCAGGCTAGATCTATAAGTCCTTCGAGAATAATCCCCATATCACGATCTCACTCAAAATGTTCCTAATTGACTAAGTCTGAATCTACTGCTAAGCGGTGCCCAAAGCAAAGTTAAACCCTGGCATAATCTTCCCTACACAGGGTGGATTGCCAAAAATCGTCACTTGTCAAAATATAACCCATCTCTTTTAACCTAAGAAAATTTCAGCAGTGCTTCTCGTAGGAAAAGTGTCTTTCCAAAATTTGTATCAGCCCGAACATGAAGACAGAAATAGTCTTTGTCTTTCCCAAGTCCAATTTTGTCCTACTTCCTGAATTAGCAAAAATTTGGGCAGCATTCCCTTTAGAAAATGAGACTTTTCAACTTTTTACTAAGCCATATTTGAACTTTAGACAAGTTGAACTTTGAAAGGCCAAAAATTGACGAACTCCTTGGATTTGTAAAAATTTCGGCAGCGCTTCCCGTAGAGAAAGTAACTTACCAAAATTTATACAAATCCAAGTATAACAAAAGATCCCAGAAAATGCAAAAATTGATCTAAGTAAAATAAACTTAGTTCATAAAATGCAGAAATTGAAACTAACTCTCATGGCTCTAGCACGTGGCGAGCAAGTAAAGCAATTACCTACCAACTGAAACTCAGATTAGAGTAGTAGTCGCACTCACATGCAGGCCAAACCACAAAGGTAAGTACTTCTCACCATCCCAAGTAAACCATAACAACAATAGTTTATGATTTTTCAATGATTTAACCTTTTATACCAGCTTACATAAGGCATAAGGTCAGGACACCCAAACTTATGGAATGAACTTTACCTTAGCGAGACCTAAAGTCAGACCACCCAAACTTATGGAATGAGTCAAACTTAGCCAAAGTATATACAAACACAGGGCACAAAAACTTTTCTCTTCTTTAGGCATATGACTAGGTCATCCTAATCGCCCTGAACTGTTTAAATAGCCAAGTTATATACACATCTCTGAACGTAATCTTCAAAGTGGGCGTAGGACTGAGTCACTCATCTTAGAAACAATGCTCAGCCGGACCATGTTACCTTCAGTTATACTTTTAGTTATACTCTCTTCAGATTGTGATAAACTATAGTCAGACCACCTAAACTTATAGAATAGTCCGACTAGCCTGTTCTTAAGTAACATTAATAATAAAACATAGTCAAATTATAACCTTTGGTCCCAACATGTGCGGGCTTTGAGTCAGACCATCTGAACTTACAGAACAATCTGACTCTCT
This sequence comes from Chara braunii, assembly GCA_003427395.1. NCBI lineage: Eukaryota > Viridiplantae > Streptophyta > Charophyceae > Charales > Characeae > Chara > Chara braunii. The sequence goes on from BFEA01000247.1 coordinate 991,537, forward strand.
GCCTGATTCGTTCCTCTCTGATCCAATCCTGTGCGTGGCATTGGGCTAGACCACCTGAACTTACAGAACGACCTGCCCTATGTGAAGTTCATTTTCTCATAATAAAATAGGAAGAGGCTGAGTCATCTAAACTTATAGAATGACTCAGACCTCCTCGTTCAGAACCAAATAAACAGAGGCGACCCCAAAATAACCAAGGCAACCAAGACACCTGAACTTACAGAATGCACTTGGTCCCTGAAAAAGTCAACCACAATTAACCCTCGCAAGTCAGAGCAACCAGATCACCTAAACTTATAGAATGATCTGGTTCTCAAAGCAATCTCATAGCACTGGGTCTCCCCAAACTTATGGGGACCTCCCAGCCTCCAGAGCAATCAGACCATATAAACTTATAGAATGGTCTGACGCTCCACACAATCCAAAATAAACAAAGCACTGGGTCTCCCCGAACTTATGGGGACTTCCCAGCCTTAATGACCCAGTCAAACCCCTGGCAAACACTGCTTCTCATCCTGCCATTTCCCAGATGCAATCTTTTTAAGCAGTCTGCTTTCACACAATCAACAAAAGATGAAACTGAGATTGCACACATATTTCTTTACTTAATCTAGTTTTATCCTGAAAGTCAAAAGTCAAAGTAGGATACATGCAACATACTCAGTCAAAACACAATAGAAAGTACAAATAAGGTTACAATCTGGGCTTATAGAGGGGAAGCAATAGTTACCTTTCAATTCCCTGCCTCCAGAACTCCTCCTTAGTTCCGGCAGAGCTCCCACAATCGGTGGGGTAACCTCCCACGTAGGCCTTGCTGCGGTCCTACGGGTTGCAATCCCGCCTGACGCCTTCCTCTCAGAACCAATAGACTAGATGTAGAGTCAGAAGGGCAGAAGAAAAGAAACATTAAATCTCTCAGATCCAGGAGAGGTGCACTCAAACTTGCGGGAGAGGGCCTTGTTTCCTTAACTCGCTTGAGGTCCCCGTAATGGAGGCCAAATCGCGCAGTAGCCTGGTCAACTGAAGCCAAGCCACCAACCGTTGACTCGCTGATGCCCCTTCAACTCGCAACGATATCCCCGTCGCATAATTTGGCCACTCCTCCTTAGTCACGGTGCCTCCACCTCGACTAAGACCCCGGCGCCCAGCTTTGGGAAAAACACGTTCCGATAGGGCCCCTCCCATTCTCCTTGGCCTTTACTTGTAGGGGAAATGATAGCCCGGCAAGACCCAATCAAGCGCAATGCGCATAACGAACATGCGCAGCTACAAGCCTCAGGCGCAGCTACAAGCTTTAAGCATCAGTATGCAACATCATGTAGTCCCCTCAGCCCTGGCCCAGTGCCACATCTCGCGGCCGCGCAACAACTCCTAACAGTGCCCAGTCCGAACCTTGCTGTAAAACACAGGCTAAACTCACTGTAAATACACAGTCTACGCAGTCACAGACTTAGTACACATAGTACTAGACCCTTCGCAACGCACAGGCTGATGGGATGCACAGTAAAATGACTAGGCAGATAGACTGTGGACCCTGTGCTAGTCTGCTGGCCTGCTTCAAAAGTTGGGCTTTCTGCCCGCTCGGTGGACCGAGCGCCTCACCATTTCACCGGTAAGTCAACCCCCCCCCCCCGTTTTCGTTTACAATCCGGGATCGGACCTCTCGTTTAAAACACGGCTGGGTGTACCTCCCCCGCCAGCAGGTAAGTTTCCAATACTGCGGCTAGCCTTGCACTACTTCCATCGCCGCATAAGCACAATCGACTGAATCTACGGCTATAACATGGGCAGGTACACCGCCAAACTCCCCAGGCACCTTAAGCTTGGCACCATAGCTCGACTTTCGGTTCACCCCGTATCACCGGTCCTCTGTCAGCTTCAAGGTAAGTCTCAATTAACTCTCCCCACCTCCCTCTCTCTCTCTCTGGTCCGTAATAGCGGCTGGGTTCCCGCCCCCCCCCTCCGTATTTTGAAGGAGCGGATGCAAACCACACTCCCCTGCAACAGTCCTCTTAGCACGTTCGTCCTTTCGTGAGTACGTGTCAGCCCGATCAGGTAAGTATGATTTACCCCTTCTTCTCTTCACGACCCCTACTTCGTCTGAGTTTCATCGATTGCTACTCTTAAGTCGAGCAGTTGCGTTAGTCCCAAAGCAAGCATGGCTCCTTCTCCGATACAACAACAAAAATCAGAATGTATCTTGCGCTAAAATGCGGAATTATTCATTCACCTTTCCCACTTCCCTTATCCCGTCCATATCTCCTCGCACTGCTTTTTTGACTTATCTCTCTTTCTACCACCTAATCACTAAAACTAACCTCATAGTCGAACTCGCTCGGGGCTAAAACCCCGACTTCCGGTCTCCGTTCGCCAAAAACGGCAGAGGGATTGCCGAGCTAACCGAAATTTTCTCCCGTTCATCCTCCTTCCACCATGGCTCAGCGCACCCTCTATCTCACCTCTCTCCCATTCTACTACCCCCCTCCTCTTTATAACCTCACCACTACGCTCGCCCGGGGCAAGAACCCCGATATCGCACCTTTCCCCTCTCGTTTCCATTCAGGATCGAGAGTGTGGTGCGTTCTCCACTGCGCCCGGCTCCTGCTTCCGCCATCCCCTTTGTTGCACGTACCCGGCGCGGAACCGCGCCAGGTTCGTTTCGTTCGTTTTCACTTTCCTCCCTCCTCCTTCGTCCCGGTCTGCGCCTCACCGGCCTACCGCCCGTCGCCCGTCGCCCGTTGTATACTGCTGCTCTGCCTCGCTTGTCCTTCACTCCGCTGTACTCCTGCTCAACTCCGCCATCACTTTCTTCGGTATGCATGCACCTGGCGCGATTCGCCGCCCAGGTTCACCCGCCCCTTTTTCCTGTGTCCTCGCTTCGCTACTCCGCCTCAACTCTCCCACAGCGCCCATCAGCCTGCTGCGCTACGGCTCCGCCCACTGCTGCCTCGCGCTGCCCGACCGGACTCTCCGTCCTGCCTTACGCTTGTTGCCCTCCGCCTCGTTTACACCACACTTCGTTCCAGTGCAGATACCTCGGTGACTGCAATCCGTTTCGGCATGTGGGAGCGTTCACAAGCTCCACTAAGGAGTGTGCATCAACTCCCCTGCCGGATCTCACTGCCCTCAGGGCGGACCGCGCTATGGCTAGTTCGATACTGCAATGGGACGGAGGGCGCAGGCCTGCTGCCCAGTCTGAAGCGCGGGCCTAGCCGAAACGGCCTGGATGCAGATCTTGGTGGTAGGTGGCAAATATTCGTAAGAGACCTTTGGAGCCCGGAGTGGAAAAAGTCATATGGGAACAGCCGCTGTGGCAGCCTCCCACCGGTGCCCCGTCAGCTCAGGCATAGCTCGCCATCTGGCGGCCCCCGACGGACGTACTTACACTCGACCCTTTCGCTACTGATGGTGGGCAGTGGATTGTGCCCCCAGCAAGCCCTGCCTCCTGGTGGGCTCAGCTCCCACTGACTCATATGCATGTTGAACTCCTTGGTCCGTGTTTCCAAATGGCGAGGCCGAGGAATTTCGTCGGCGTCTCGAACACACGGAGTCTGAACGGGCCCGTCTAGAGAGGCGCATACTCAAGGTCCTCGATTGTTGTAACGACCACTCAATCCGGCACCACGTCCAAACCAACTGGGCGCCGGGGCATATAAAGAAAAAAAAAATAAATAAATATATATATATATATATATATATTCCCTCGTTTGTTGTCCTCTTCTCCCTCTTTGCCTACAGTTTACCGGGCAGTTCTATTTGACGATATATATATATATATATATATATATATATATAATACGACGTAAAAATGATTTACTTAGAGAAAATGTCACCACCGATCGGACGCCGCTGATGGCAAAACCAAGGGGGATGGCCCTCGCCGGGCCCTTCGCGCCACTCTGATGTTCCCGCGTCGTCGTCGCTCGACCTCGATCCCTGAATCTCCTTGACGAAAGTCTGATACTGTAACCAATAGCGTTAGGCCCAAAGTTGGGTTTAGCTCTGACGGAAGCTTAAATAAATGGACACCGCGCGACGCGCCAATCTGTTGAAACGTTTTAACCCCCAACAGAAAAATTGTGACAAATTTTCTGACAGGATGAGCACATGTGGACACCATATTTCAACCGTTAGAACTGTGTTTATAAACTGTTTGGCGGGGGGGGGTCATGTGTTCCACCAGAAGTGAAGGAAACCAACACTGACCAAACATTGGGAAAACTGAAACTAGTGTGTCCATTTGTTGGTCCATTTGTTGAAAGGATGTTGGTTCATTTGTTGACCATTTGTTGACAACTTGTTGAAAACTTGTTGAAGACTTGTGGAGAACTTGTTGAAACGTGTTGAGAACGTGTTCAAACGTGTTGAAAACTTGTTGAAACATGTTGAAAACTTGTTGAAACGTGTTGAATACTTGTTGAAACATGTTGAATACTTGTTGAAACGTGTTGAAAATGTATTCACCTTTCGTAGAACGTTACATTCTGTGTTGGGGAAAAAAATCAAAATTTTTGGCTCATGTCGTTGGTTTTCGCGGTTTCTTCCCGTCCTTTTCTCTCTGCTGCACGATACGCTATGCTCTTTCGCAAATGTCAATCGTTGAGTCTTCCAGTACTTCTGACATGCAACGACCACAATGAATGAAGATAGATAGAGAGAGGGAGAGAGAGAGAGAGAGAGAGAGAGAGAGAGAGAGAAAGAGAGAGAGAGTTGCAAGCAGGGTTCACTATTGCGTCACACAAATTCACCAACATGGCAGTGCGAGACAGACATTGGCTCGCAGTAGCCAACCTTTGTTTTTTATTAGTGCTGGATTGCGGTATTTCATTTTGCTGATGGACACGTGAGGGAGCGTCGATTAAATGTTGAGCTGCCCTACTACAAGCACGGGTCACTACTGCGTGACACAAATTTGCCAACATGGCAGTCCGTGAGAGAGAGTGACACGCAGTAGCCAACCTTCCTTTTTGAGTTTGTAGGACTGTTGTACTTCATTCTATGGACGGACGTGTGTGGGAGCCTCAATTAAATGTTGAGATGCCCTGCTACAAGCTCGGTTCACTACTGCGGGCCACAAATTTACCAACATGGCCGTCTGCGAGAGAGAGTGACACGCAGTAGCCAACCTTCATTTTCGAGTCCTTAGGATTGATGTGCTTCATTCTAAAGATTGACGTGTGAAGGAGCCTCAGTTAAATGTTGAGTTGCCCTGCTACAAGCATGGTTCACTACTGTGTGACACAAATTTAGCAACATGGTGGCATGAGAGAGAGAGAGTGACACGCACTAACCAACCTTGCATTGAGGACAACCGCGGATGGTGTTTTTTTCATAACATAGTCGCTCTATGACCAATCGCACAAAGATGAGCATTACAAGGGATTGTACAATTGTGCATCATAAATAACAGATCATATGTTGTAAAGTGACTGTTCAAGTGTCATGGTT
>BFEA01000247.1:1007307-1062811 GCA_003427395.1 Chara braunii
TCCAACACACACATGTTGGAAACATGTTGGACCAACGTTGATCACATGTTGAAAACATGTAGGCCGCATGTTGGTAAACGGTTGGAAACATGGACTCGACCCTCCTAAACGATTGGTCGCATCGTTGCACGTAATTCCAGTGTTGGTTCCAACTTGTGAGCAAGTTGAAAACTTGATGAAAATTTCCCACAATTTTTCTGTTGCCGCACATCGGCCTATCGACCGAACTGCCGACCGCCAACCTCCGCGCCCACCGCGCGACTATACCGAACCATGCCGCCGTCGATATCGTCCTCCGTATGCATGCGCAGGTCACAAGTAAATGCACCACTCAAAGAACAAAATATTTTTAATCCTAGTTTAATTAGAAATAAATAATAAAAAACATGCCCTCCGTATGCATGCGCAGGTCACAGGTAAATGCACCAATCAAAGAACAAAACCTTTTTAATCCTAGTTTAATCAGAAATAAATAATAAAAAACATCTGGCCGGCGATCACGCCGACTCTTCAATCATCAACAATTTAAAAAAATCACGCGCGCCTCAAGTCTGCAAGCCCACACACTCTTTATTCTAGTCAACCATCAACCCCATAAACAACGGAGACTGCCGCGACTCGCGCGGTATACTCCAACTTTAAACTAAACTTATTTTTTGTCACTTGCAAAAACCAGGGCGGATACCCTAATAAGGGTATTCGCACCGACAACGGGCCTTCAACACAAATCAGGTAGCGTCTTCACTGACCTCATCGAACTTGGCCAAGAACGTTTTTTTAAACGTATCCCAATCCACCCATTTATAACGTCTAAACCAATTGTGAGTTGTGTTTCTTACAAGAAGAGTGATGACTCGAGGAAGATCGGCTGTGTCATTACCCTAAGCTTCCACGGCCTCAAGCCATGCCTTCGGAATTTGATAAAATGGAAAGGTGGTAGGAATGCTTACCATTATGGGAGAGACGTGTACATTAGAGTTGGTCATCGCCGCCTCCTGTCTTGCTTCTGCTGACATGTTTCGAGTGACAGAAGGACTTTTGTGATCTATTTGAGCTTGTCTTCTTGCCATCTCGCCTCACTATTGCCAGAACCGACACGTGTAGGCTCCGATACCAACTTCACACCTTGTTCTGTTTTCCGACCGGAGCGATAAGTTGTGCGAAATAGGCCTTGAAAGACAACAAAAATGAAGTGTGCCAAGGATTTTTGAAAAATTGAGTGTGGGAAAACAAACGGAACTGAAATCCCCCGCGTGGTTTCGTTTTAGTAAAGAATGATCATCGTCGCGCGAGAAGGAAACAAGCGAGTGCAATTTTCAAACATCAATTCAATTCAAAACGTATCGTTGAACCTTCGCGCGGACCACTGACCGTCTTTTAGAGTGGACGGGCGAAGGTACACACGTGGGGTCTCCCTTTCAAATGAGATCCTGACACCACTCGTTATATAGACCAGAATCCAACGTGGATGACCTTAGCCTGGTTGCTCGTTACGTGTGTTCGTCTTCGCCACTTGTTCGGTAGTGGAATCCCCTTTTCCGATAACGCTTCACGCGACAACAATCACTACACAGAGTGTTGGGCCAGTGGGGTGTTACTGCCACCTATAGGATAGTGATCAACTCGTTAAAAAACAATAACAATGAGTGTCGATACACGTGTCCTTTCCTCGTTGTACGGGAATGGTCGCGATGGGAATGCGGGGAGTTGACACCCAGATGAGTTGGAACAATCGGTCTACATGGCAAACAAATTCTGAGTATGTGAATCTACCCAATCGACTGTTTAATCACAAAAGTAATCAGCTGTGATAAACGAACTTTATTGCATTTCATTCATTCGGCGAACTGATCAAAAGAAAAAGTGTGAGTACGATTCAACCACAACGACAATCATCGTTCATTAAAAGAGCAACAAACATGCATTCCCATAATCTTTGCAAGATTATAACTTAGTTAGCCGCATTCAATGCGCACATGTATACAAAAGTCCTTAGTTATTAAAGAGACGCATCCACAATCGAAAGAGAAAACCAATAGGATCCCCTGGAGCTTGCTGGTCCCTTTGAGTTCAATGATGCTCGTTCATACGAGATCCGATTGAATTCAACAGGGGCGAGCGAGATCAAGGAATTCTCGAGTCATTTTGGCATCCAATGGATGGATAAAAGCAAAGGAAGGAGAGAGAGCTGTCTCTTATACACATCTAGATGTGTATAAGAGACAGGAGAGAGAGAGAGAGAGAGAGAGAGAGAGAGAGAGAGAGAGAGTTTGACTGAAAAAGAGTATCGAGGACGGAGGAGGAGAGCTCATGTCATGCATACAATCTTGAGGGTGACCATCCTGCTATTCGTCGTAGACTTAACTTATGAGAACCAAAGGAAAACAAATTTAAAAATCAAGGTGCACCGGTCTTCTGCTCTCTGATAATGGGCCCCGACCATGCAACCACTCGTACATACGTACAACCTCCTTATCCAGGTATTGACGATCCCAACCGCAACGTACCATCCTCATAACCATAGTGATCGTCACCCGGCTAACTCAGTCTTTCCATAAACTTGCCCAGATCCCCCAGTTCGTCACGATCGCCCGACACACAATCATGCATCCATACATTGCAGTCGGCTCGTTAGGACTTTCCGACTCGCTGCTTACACACCACCTAGCCACAACTTCCCTGAAGTTGGCAAATGGGTTGAGAGAGTTTTTTGGATGCCCTTGCGGGTTTTATAGTTGCGAAGAAGGGAGTAGAAGATGGAGGAGAGTGAGGCGGAGGTAAGATGGAGTGAGGGGGGAGTTTGGGTTAATCACCCGAGGAAAGTCATATCGATCCCGTGAGTTTCATCCCAACCAATCAGATTACAGCATGCGAGGAGTATTCTCCTTACACGATGTTATTTGACGGCTTGAATACCCTGAGGGAGGATCGGTAGGGAGTTCCTGTATGGGGATGAAGGCGGGAAGGAGAAGATCGCGAAAAGTAGAGCGGAACGGGACCAAGATTCAAATGAGAAGGAGTAAGGGTGAAGCGCGAGAAGAGAGCGGATGAAAAACAATTACGGGTGAAAGAGAAAAGGTGCGAAGGGGAGGAGGGTGAAGATGGCATGGGTCCGAGCGGGAAGCGGGGAAAGCTTGCATGCATGGCGTTGGTGCAAACAAAGAAAAGGCACCGAAACAGTTACGTTCCATCCATTATAGTTTTAAAGCTATTTCAAGATTAAAAGATTCAAAAACAATATCCACGCGTGGAATTGGGCACGTGAAAATCCTACGTCTATCTAACTTTCTACAGAAAATTCACGGATATTTCAAAGGTGCGTACGGGAACAAGCATTTGCAAGAAAGGACACTTCAGCGGGAAGAGCGCCCGTAAGTTTCGGAGTTTCCAACTGTCAAGCGAAATTCCTAGCGCGCTCGCTAAGCCGCCCGTAATTCCTACGTAGATGCATGGATTGCTGAAAGGAAATTGCAAAGAAGTTCAAAAGAAACGTCGTTTCATACATGAGCGGGTCTGGTTGGCTCGCAATTCCATGCACTGGGGAGATAGCAAAAAGAAGTGGTACCCGAAAAGAGCCCAAGAGAAATCCAATGAGTCAGAACAACAAATACTCAGGGCTTCAGAAGATCGTTTGGGCACGGAAGCTGGTACGTCACATACGTCCCTTCCCCACAGCGCAACCACATTAGCTCTCCAACTATATACTAACAACCTTGGTCTATGGGCTCGACGACAAGTCGGGTTCACCCCTCAACTTGTGACCCCTTCACATCACATAGATTGCTTTCCTAACTATTTGCCCCTAAGCTGCCGATTGTTATTTCGTTTTCCCCGTCAGGACATCCGTCCGTCATCTGGGTTGGCTCAATAGTTTAATTGGTATTAGAGTTGGTTGCATATCGGGCACACACAAACTCATTCAAGCCAAAGCGACCACTGCCCTGCGACTGGGCGCCAGATGCTACTGTGGACTTCCAGTTCCCCCCGCATCCTTGCTGAAAGCAGCTTTGCTAAACCCTTGCTAAACCCCTGATGTACCCAGATGACGGTCTGACGTTACACACCCCCTTCTTAGTGCTGATTCACCAAGGAGAAGGCTAGTGGGGGAGAAGGGTCTGGGAACTCAGAGAGGGGTGGATGGGATGGAGGTATCAATCATTGTCCAGTCATGGAATAAGAGGCGGTAATCCCAACGAAATCCTCATAAGACCCCCCCTGTTCTAGCTACATAGTAGAAATAGCGGAATACATCTGGGTGCAATACAAAACAAGTCAATTCCATGCCAGCCCCGAAAGTCGCTCCAAGACTTTTTTATGGTGACGGAATCTTTCTGCACGGCTGGGGGCGCGTACATTGGCCGAATTTCTTCATTATCCCGAAATGCTCGTTGTTTCTTCTGCTCTCCACCCTCCTCCTCTCCCTCCCTCCCTCCCTCCCTCTACTCACACCCCTCCAGTGCGCCGCAGCTGCACTGAAGGGGGTCCACTTGTTCTAAGTTATGCCGATTCCTCGTTTATCCGCTGTGTGATGGACCCCCTGCTCACACCGTCTTCAGCACTCCTAATGCGTCCTGGAGATCTATGCTTGACCGGCAATCCTTGAGGTCGGGTGGGAAGTCGGGCGACGAGGGCGTGGGGGGGAAGGGAGAAGGGCTGCGACCCCGCGCGCTCACAGTATGTCAGTGCAGCGAGGCCCTTATGCCCAAACGAAATTCAGTCCAAGAAGTCGTATCGCAGTGTGAGCAACGCCTTGCGTAAAGCATCGGAGTGTGTAGCTATGTGAGGGAAGTAAGCGTTTGAGCGCTGTCGCCCTTGAATTACACCTGTGGTCAGTGACACACAAGTCGGCTCGAGATTCCATAGACCAGGATTCTTCCTTGGTGTTCATATATGGCCGTATGTTATCTAGATCGATGGCCAGGGACGAAGAGTCCGTGTAGGTTGGACCTCGCCCAAGGTGGAGCTTCGGCCTACCACACCACTCGCCACCCGGCCAACATTTTGAACGCATATGGACATCTTCCTGTCCATATGCATTGAAAATCTTGGTGGTATCATGACGAGTGGTGCAACCGGGCCCCTACTCTGACTGTTCTTTACTGTCTGACTGTTCTTTACTGGCCAGCCCGCCGCATTGAACCGCGCCATGGTTCACGGGTAGCGAAGATGGCCGCAGAGCAGTGGGGAGCACGTCTCGGAGCTCTGCATAGTCGCGTGCTGCGTGGGAGCCACTTGTACTGGCAGGCGGTAGCGGTTCGCACAAACATGTGTGGCATGCATGCTACCGGTAGCAGTTCGCATAGACGTGTGCGGCGTGCATGCTACCGGTAGCAGTTCATACCAACGTGTTCCGCATGCATGATAGCGTGTGGTTTGTTCACCAGTCTAGTGACCCAAAGCTGTCTGTCTGTTCCACGTGTGGACCGTCTATATGACACACTGTTTTCGATCGGCAGATTGAAACCGGCGAGTTATTATCATCTTTTATCTCTAGGGTGATGGCCGGCCTCTCATTTTGTGTGCGTAGTCAAATGAGCAAAGCTTCTTTGTGAAGAGAGAGAGACGAAAAGATATCATCGTCGAACTGATCGTGCCAGGTCTGTATTTCAACAGTTGATGGGTGCAGCAACTGAGAGCGTACTCACACTACCACGTATTTTCGCAAAATCGCATATTTTACGTGCTTTCGGGGTCATAAGAGGCACGTATTTTGCGTGTTCACGCAAAAGGGCACGTAAATGTCAGCGGCATGGACAGCGGCGGGTCCAGAGGTCCCTGCAAAATCGTATTTCTTTTGCCTCTATTGCTTCGTGTGACCCGAGGTGCCATATAAACGCAACTTCACATACGTAAAATTTGCAAAAATACGTGCTACCTCAGTATGCCCTGAGCTAGGGCAGTTGATTGGATCCCCATTATCTGAAGGGCAAGGAACTGCTGTTTCATTTACGCTGACGGACTACCTCGTGGCACGTGTAACTCTTTGTCTTTCTGTTGTGGGAATGCTAGTGCTGTTCTGTACACTGTCAGCTGGTCTCTAGAGAGGAACGGTGAGGAAGAATGGTGTCGTGCAAGAGCATCAATGGAAGGTAGAGTTGTGGTGTAGTTCTGGTAGCGGAGAGGTTTGATTGGAACAGGTATTCGGTTCTCCTTCGGGGAGGAAGCGGAAGGAATTGGGGTAGGTGTCCAAGGAAAACAAGAAAAACAGAAGAAGGAGGTGGAGTAACGGTGGTGCCATGCAAGCTCGCAGCCAAGATGCACGTGCCCGGTTCTGCATCTCTGGGCTAGTAGTGTAAGCATAGTCCTCCTTTCTCTTTCTCTGCGTTCATCTGCTGCACGTCGTTGTCATTGTTCTCCTCCTCCTCCTGCTCCTCGATCTGCTCCACGTCATCATCGCCATCATTCTGCGTGTTGTCTTCATCCTCCCTCCCTATCTTCTTTCCTTGCCTCCTCCTTTGCCTCCTCCTCCTCCTCCTCCTCCTCCTCCTCCTCCTCCTCCTCCTCCTACGCCTTGGAGTCGTTAGAAGGTGTGAACACTTCGATCTGGCGGACGCTTGCGAGAGAATGTTCGCCCGACTTGGCAGTAGCGTGCGGATCTACTCTTGTGGGAGTCGAACCGGGGCTGGCAGTTCCGTGAGTCCTGCAACTCCCGAGGGAATGTCGAGAGTCGTGCATAGATCACTTAGGGGCATTCGGCGAGCGCCGGTGATGGACGGCGGAAGTGCGACGCCGGCTGTACCGGGTCAATCGCACGGTCCGACAATTGCGGGACGGAGAGCAAAAACAGAGTCTGAGACAAGAATCCGTTTCAGATCGGCGTCGACGCGTCGGACTTGGGATCGGGACTTGAGGCAGAAAACCGCGATCTACGAGGGCAAGAAGTTGATCGTTGTCGGGATCTTGGATGGCACTCTGCGTGGTTGGCCTACTGGAAGAGCGACAGTCGGAGCTGCTGCAGGTGGATCTGGACGGCGATCGGAAGCTGTCATTGGAGGCAGGGAGGGATCGGGATCGAGATCCACGGCAAGGGGTTGGACGCTGAGCAGCATCCGTGACAAGAGCAACGGCACCCGCCCCAGGTCTTTCAATATGGAGAGGTTTGACGGAGTCGACGGCGCCCCGTCTCATACGTTATGCTGTGGGATCTCTTTTGTGCGACGTTTTTCATTCGCCGGGTGGGTGCATTATCATCCCACCTTTTTTTTGTTGTTTTCCCCCTTTTTGCGCTCCTCAGCGGCTGTACGCTCCGATCTGATTGAATCCGACACGGTCTGCTTTACACCAAGTACTATGGTTATAACCGTTCCAATTGGATTTTGGATCGATTAGTCTTTGATTTATCGACTGATCTAAAGTAAAACGGTTCTTTCCGATCTCATCGCTACTGAACAGAGCATTCTCTGTGTGTGTGTGTGTGTGTGTGTGTGTGTGTGTGTGTGTGTGTGTGTGTGTGTGTGTGTGTGTGTGTGTGTGTGCTCCCTAACCAGGCACGCGGAGTGAGTGTTTTTTTGACATTGATTGCTCTGATGGTTACCAACGAGTCTAAAGGGTTTTTCTGATGGATTAGTCATTTTATAAAGTTTTCGAAGTTACCGTATTTGATCTGCCCTCCGACCCGTTCACTTCCAAGAAGCTAATAATGATATGGTAATTCTTCCCCCATTCCCTCTCGGGTTGGATACGTCGATCCGCCCCTTTTTTTGGTTTGCATTTGTCAGGATTTGAACTCATAAGAACTGTTTCTCAAGAGTTCCATGTGTTTATCATTCAGCCAGCAGGAGGCTGAAATGCGCTTCCCCCCCCCTCCCCTCCTTCCTTCCTTTTCAAAAAGTTGTTTGGATTATATCTTGGTTCACATATGCGTGGCATCCTTGCACAGGGCCCATGCAAAGTAATTAATCTTCTCTGTAGTGTTCCAATTTAACGGCCGTTATGATGTTGTTCTGAAAGACGAGGTCCACTTTTCGTCTGTTTGTCGTCTAGCGGGCACGTGGCATTGTGATAGGATATGACAAGATCCATCTAATTACTACTAACCTTTTCTGGTTGGATCTTTGTATATAGACTTCGACTACAATGTCACGGGTCTGTATATGTCACGGGTCTCACCTCACTCATGAACAAACTCAATCCTTTCTCCGGGCACAGTCAAGCGATGAGGGGGTATCATTTCCCAATATGATGATCTGATCTTCTACCTACCTACGATCTGATCTTCTACCTACCTACCTACCTACCTACCTACCTACCTACCTACCTACCCGATTCATCTCTGACAGCGTCTGATGAGCCAAGTCTGACAGAGTTTGATGAGTCAATTCTGATAGTGTGATGAGTCCTTTGTTGTCTGTTGTCTTCTAGCGGGCACTTGACAATGTGATAGTATATGATAAGATCCAAGAAGAAGAAGAAGAAGACAAACATGGTGAGAAAGAAAGAAAGAAAGAAGAAGAAGAAGAAGAAGAAGAAGAAGAAGAAGAAGAAGAAGAAGAAATAGGAAGAAGAAGAAGAAATAGGAAGAAGAAGAAGAATAGTGAAAAAATGCGTGTGCGTTGTGCTCGGGGAAAGCCGGCAGTCGCAAGACCACTAAGTATGTTGTCGCTCTTTACCAAATCGGCTGGCTTTAGCTCGGGACTGCAAGTTGATGAGCATACCTGGAAGAGGAAGGAACACGTTGAGAAAGAAAGAAAGAAAGAAGAAGAAGAAGAAGAAGAAGAAGAAGAAGAAGAAGAAGAAGAAGAAGAAGAAGAAGACAAACATGGTGAGAAAGACCTACCTACGTACACGATCTCATCTCTGACAGATTCTGATGAGTCAAGTCTGACAGAGTCTGATGAGTCAAGTGTGTGACAGAGTCTGATGAGTCAAGTCTGACAGAGTCTGATGAGTCAAGTGTGTGACACAGTCTGATGAGTCAAGTCTGACAGAGGTTGATGAGTCAATTTTGACAGAGTCTGATGAGTCAAGTCTGGCAGGGTCTGATGAGTCAATTGTGACAGGTTTAGCCTTATCCACAGAAAAGAAAAGTATCTATAAATCTACACAGATTGCTTCAGGGCATACTCACACTAGGACTTTTTCGACTGAGCTTTGGACGTGATTGCAATATGCATCCAAGTCGGGTCGTCATTGCGGGCAGATACATGTAGGGTAGTACTAGTATGAGTACGCCGTGATTCTTATCCGCTTTTTTCCCCCCTCACATTTATCAAGAATGATCTTGCCCGATCCGTTACGAACGATACCTTTTGTCATAGAGAGAGCACAGTTATGCCCATTGTGCGCTTGCCCATTTTGTCCTGTCCTCGATTTTCTCCTTTTGCTTTTTGCTTTTTCAGTATGTCAGGCTGTTAATAATGCTCCCACGTCGCGGATGTGGTGGTAGTCTATGGAGTAGCAGTTGTTCTCGGCTAGATCGAGCTCGGGAATTGCCGATCCTGAACCCATAAAAAAAAAAGCTTGTTTCTTAAGTCCAAATCGATGGTTCATCAAATCCATGTTTACAAGTTTGAAGTTTACACCCGCTGTGCGCGATTCACGGAAGGTGTTGTGTTGCGGCTGTGTGAGGGGGAGGGCCTGCCTTTGCGTCGCTGCCACTCCTTCGGTCTTATTATGGTCCCCCTCCCCTCCTCCCCCCCTCCCCCCCCCGGCCCAGGTGCATTATGATCTACCTTGACTTTTGGACGTCCCGGTAGAGATCATGTACGTGGCCCTCTGGACGCCCAGGTGCACTATGACAGGCAAACGTATACTACGGTAATCTTGTTAGTATTTCTAGTATATTTTCTAATCTTGTAGTTTTCCCCATATTTCTAGTATATTTTCTAATCTTGTAGTTTTCCCCATAACGAAGGGTCTGAAAATGACTTTTTTTTCCCTCCACCCCAAAATCCACTGCCCTGAGGTTTTCCACTTGCCCGGTTTCCTAACCGTAGATTACTGTCCTCACCCGAATGGAACGCACGGTGATATCGCTGTGTCTAGACCGGAGTTGACGCAAATACAGCTATAGTGACCGTGCGTTCTATTGGGATGAAGACGATAGCAAGATGGATGGATTTGGAACATTCCAGTTGAGTGGGACTTCGTTCAGCTGCAGTGATTACCAATAATAAACGGGGACCTCACAATTCAACCCGGAGTACTGACAGCATCAGCCAGCTTAGCTTACAGGCTTTCGCCTGCAAAAGTCAGTACTGTGGACTTCCAGTCCTAAGAATGTAACAGTCTATCATTACTTAAATTATAACCAGATCACCTTGCTTTTTAAATACTAACTTGCAGATGTGAACTATCTCAATTGCACTGAGCAGAAATGTATGGAACGTAAGTGAGATCTGATCAATTGCCAGTTACTACTCATTCATCAAGCAAGACCGACATAGCCTGACTACAGGCTATCCCACATCTGGGACTAATGCGACCCAGAGGACCAGGGCTGGTCCGGTCCTATCGACACTCATCTAACGGCCTACGGTTTACCCAACCGAGTGCCCTGGTTGGGAGATAAGTACCGCTCCATCCCTAGGCTGTCTTGCCCACTATCGACAAGTCTCCTCTCTAGAGCCCCACTACCTGCATGCCCCCTCCCCCTGTCGGCTAGCGACCTTGTCTGTGTCCAGCAACAGGACCAGACCCTTGCGGGGGTGAATCCTCGCTAACTGTTGGCTCCTGGCCCATGACCTCTGACACCAACGTATCTGTCTTGGCCTCCCCCTCCCTGCTTTTGTCTTCCTTCGCCAGTCCACCCGGATGGCTTGTCTCAGACCTTGTTTGAACCTGAGTTTGATTTCTTGTTCTGAAAACGGTCTCTTCTGGAACCTCGACCTGTTTCCAGATCCTCTTGGATACTGGGCATTCCCACCAGAGGTGGCGGCACCTGGTACAACCCAGATTAACCTCCATGCCTTTGCTGAGTAGCCACACCGCCAACGGGGTCACCATCAAAGAGAGGAGCTAGAGAATGCTTACTTGCTTGCCGTTCGGGAGGGAGATCAGAGCCTTCCACAGCCTCTCGAATTCTGGTTCTGCATTCATGAACTCGTCTCCCCATACCTCTTGCCACCGTGAGGTAGCTATCTGTGCTGGCTATCGGAGCAGGCCCGTGGACTGTTGGTATCCCAGAGCTAACGAATAATCCAACAGTCTGAGGGGGGGCTCCTCTTCCTCCCTGCTGGCCCACCCCCATGTCAGCGGGTCAATGTTGAGCTGGTGCAGGGGGACCCTGCCTACCCAGGTTAGGATACATGACACCGGCCTTCTGCTGTTGGTTTCTACCACACGAACTTGAGCCGGGTTATCCCATTGCATGATGGTCTGATCTTCTATCCAAGCCCGGGTGTTGAATGGACCTGAACAGCGCCATCTTTCTACTGTTTGGAATCCTCTGGGGAGAATTTCGTTCACTTTCCACAGCACGTTCTCTTCCGTCTCCAGTTCTGAGACGTAGCAAGTACTGGGAGGGTCCAGGCCTGTGGGATAGCGGCGATGACCTGCCCGCCAGTGCTCCTCCATGCGTTGCAGCCCTCTGAGTTTCCTTTACCTCTGGCAGCGGTCTCCATCCCCCTAGTATTAAGCACCACAGATCTTCAATCTGGGCTATAACCCGCTTGACCCATGACTGGCCGAATGTGCCCGTGGAGCCGTCTGCAGGGAAGGGAGCTGAATTCCGGTTGGTGATGCGTGGGTTTTCGGACAGTACCTGTTTCAACACGTCTTCCTTGGTGGCTGGTGGACTCTGCACATCCGTTGGGATTCTCTTCCAAGCTTTACGGACTGCCTCCCAAAAGTTGGATTTGAGCTTTTTCTATACTCTTATTAAAGTGTAAGCCGGGCGGCCAGTTTTGGGAAAACGGCATTCCCTGTTGGGCCCGCGGCGTTGTGTGGGCCACACTGGCTGGGGGGGTCGCAAAAATCCAGGCGCACGTTCGAATACAAGTACATAGCTGCAGACTCTGAGTTGTTTTTTTTCCTTTTTTTTGGCATCTTCTGGCGCCACGTGCAGTTGGTTGGTGGGCTGTTTTGTTTTTTGCTTGGATTATGAATGTTAAATGGCAGTGTTTATTTCCAGGTTCTAGTGGAAGATTCATTCTGATTTTGCTCATCCTATAGATGGAAGTAGCCTCTCTCTATCTCTCTGCGCGCATGGCTGGACAGCAGTGTATATTTCCATATTCTAGTGGAAGATTCATTCCGATTTTGCTCATCCTATCNTCTCTCTCTCTCTCTCTCTCTCTCTCTCTCTCTCTCTCTCTCTCTCTCTCTCTCTCTCTCTCTCTCTCTTACATTTGCATCTGACAGCTCCTTGGTCCATATTCACACTGGGATTTATTTTCAATGTATCTGTCCATTGCGGTGTATCCTCCTATGTTCTTGCGGAAGATTCCTTCTCATTTTGCACATTGGCAGGCTGCTAAGTTTATGCATACAATGCGACACATGAAAAAAGAAAAAAGAAAAAAAAGTGTGGCAGTGTATATTTCCATGTTCTGGCTGAAGATTCATTCCGATTTTGCTCATCCTACTCACACACACACAGACCGACATTGCCACGCTTCCTGCCCTGTATAGGCAGGACTGGGGCGCTGCTTCGCTGCGCTGAGTCCACTTGTTTTGCTAGAGGATGATTTGAAGAAGGATGCCCAGACGTCTTTTTCCCTTTTCAAGCCCCAGTAGAGCATCAGGATACGTTCTGCCAGCACTACCCAGTGCTCTGAAGGATCTCTTGTGGCTACCTTTGCTACCCATCCTCGCAGCTGCACCTGGTTCCTGCGCGCGGGGTCCAGCAGCCCCAAACCCGCGCAGGGAAGGTGAGCGTGTGCAGCACGATTTTGGAGATGAAACCCTCATTGTTTTGAGCTCGAGGCTTTCATAGGGAGCGGGCTATCAGTCTCCTGATGGGCTTGAGAACGCCTGCTGCAATCTCCCTCACCATAGAAACAAACCACAGGATGGAGTACAGGGCAACATTGGTGACAAGGGCTCTCCCTATGATGGACAGGTGCCACGGCGTGCCCCAAAGCCTGAGGCGATTTGTAATCCGCTGCTGAAAAATCAAACGTTGGGAAGAGGCACCCACTTGTAGGCTGACCATTACACCCAGGAATCTCTCTTCCTCTCCGTTCTCCACTCTCTTCATCCCCCATTCAACCTTGGGATCAAACTGCACTAGTAACAGGTAAGTGGATTTGTTCCAATTGACCGAGGCCTCCGAGAGGATAGAGTATTCACACATACTGATTTCAAGGTGGACAGCGATACCTCCAATTTTTTGCTGACAATGAAAAGATCGGCCGCTAGAGCCTTGACTCTGCATTCTTCGCCGTTGTGAAGCTGCAGCCCCCTGATATCGATTGGGATGATGCCTGATCCTGTTTAACAACACCTCCATCTGCAGCACGAAGACTGGAGGAGCCAGTGGACAGCCCTGTCCGAGTGATCTCGTCAGTGGAAAAGGCATGGATAGGTGACCATTGATCATAACTGCAGATGAAGCGTCTATGTATATGGTGATGATCCAGGCACATAAGTTCACTCCAAACCGCATCCTCCTCGACATGGTGAGAACGAACGTCCAGCCCGCCATGTCGTATGCTTTCTCCAGGACCGCTACTTCTCCCTCTGCACTACCTCGAAGGTCTTGATCGCAGTCACAACGTTGTTGAAGATTGAGCACCCTTGCACGAGGGCCCCTTGATCCTTCCCACCAAGTCTGGAAGATACTTGGAGAGGTGGTGAGCTAGTGACTTCGCCAAAACCTTGTACGAAACATTCAGGAGTGATATAGGGCGCCAGTTCCTCACTTCCGCCTTGTCACCTTTCTGGAATAGAACTGTAATTGCTCCATGCATCATGCCTTTACCCAAGTCACCCCCTACTAGGATTTCGTTAGAGATCGACTAGCTGGGGCCTGAAAACTCCCCAGTTAGCGACATAGAATTCAACCGTTAATCCATCCACTCCGNCTGAAAACTCCCCAGTTAGCGACATAGAATTCAACCGTTAATCCATCCACTCCGAGGTACTTCCTTGTTGCCATGGTCTTGATCGTCTGAGATAGCTCCTCGAGAGTGAGAGGTCTGTCAAGATCCAGCTTTGCAAAGTCTGCAGCCTCACTGTGGTATCATCCCACATATCTGATGAAGTGGAGAGATCAGAGTTCACGTCGTCCAGCGGTGTCCTGGTTGAAAGGATGTCTTAAACTCGCATAGTGAAGCATGCCTACTGCTGTGCATGCTGGCGGAGCTGACACGTCGAATGGGTGCTTCAGTGCAATCATATGGTGCTGTGTGCGGCTCGACAGTAATCTCTGGAAGGTTTCCTTCGACATGTTATCGTGCGTTTTTATTCCCTACTCTCTGAGCTGGTCCATCTGCTTCTCCTCCTGCAGGTTATCCCATTCCGCCATCCTTCTTTCTCGTTCTGCTGCCCATAGGCCCCATACCATTGCATAGGGCCCTCCATGCGGTCCTCTGATTCTTCTACCCTCTTCTTGCAATCCGCTTCCTTCTTATTCCTTGCTCTGGGTAAGATCCTGGAGACCACATCTAGCACTCCGGATGTGATGGCAATGCCACCATCTAACCACTCTGCTGTTGAGCTGAACAGTGGTCTTGTACTTTCCCAGCAGGAGACGTGATCAGACAACCACTGGTTCACCCCTGGCACCCCCAGGATCTGACTGTTTACCCGGAAAAAAACCCTCCCCCTCTCCATACCCAGGTGTAGCCAAATGTCTGCAACCCTCTTCCCTGCACTTGCGGAGCCATACTTGGGCATTGGGTGTTCCATTCAAAGTGGTCAATTGGCCTGTAGGTACCTCCTGGCATATGGTAGAGTCCCCCTGCTTCTGGCACCATCTGTGTTTGCCGAGGGTGTTCCTGCCAGGGCCAGTGTATAGATTTACCGGGACCCTGTCTTGTACTAGACTCATGCGTTGGTACTCGATAAAGTTCCCTGGCCAATCTCTCCTAGGGACCCATGGAGGGATCAGGGACGAGCCTGCAGCCGGTGCGAAGTCTTTATTCCAATGAGCTCCATGAAGGACGCCCCCCTGTGGTCTCAACTCGCCGGGTCCGCTGGCTTGTGGCTGGATCAGGTGCCTCTGTGAGAACAGCCCGTCTACTCTTCTCCCTGGTACTGAGCCCTGAGCTGAGCCCCCCTCGCGTGTGTGCAGGAGCAGGCTACAACCTGCGTCATTCTGTGCATTGTGTATAGGAAAGCCCAGTGGTGAGTGCCCTTGTGTTCTCTGATTCTGGACTTCTGACATACGTACATCTGGTCTGGGGACTGCATTCGTCCCTCTCAGCTCCTCTGTGTCATCCCTCGCAGCTCGGATCTGGTTCTGCAGGTGATCACGGTAGCGAGCTTTGTGGCCACCCTGTCTGCCTCTGTTCCCCCCTTGCCCCTCTTCACTCTGTTTGTATCTCGGACAGTTTCCTTCAGTGTGGTAGCACCACGTACAGTGACGGCATTAGTCGGTGTACCGTGAGACTGCCTCCACCTTCCACGTTTCCCCCTTTGGAGATTGAATGATGAGTTCGTCGTCAATCCTGGGACGGGCTTCTGGCGGCACGTCAAATTCGGCATTCATTAGCTTTGGCCTGTCCCTGCCATATTCCGGAGAGTGCATCTCCAGGAATTCTCCAAAGATTCCTTTGATTGCTCCTGCCAGATAATAGTAAGCATCCAACAGAACCCTCAAGGCTATAATCCAGAATCTAGTCTCTGCTTCTTGAATCCTGATGTCCTGCATCTCTGGCTTGGACAGTCTTGGTTCAACCAAGACTAAATATTCGTCTGTCCCCAAAGTAATCTTCATCTCCTTTTGCTGGATTAACCATTCTGCGATTTCCTTTGCCCTGGCAACGTACGACGTGACATTTGGGCCTTCAGATTTCACTCTGCCTCTCCTTGTTTCTGGATGGAACAGCCTCTTTGCACAATGATGTAATTGATTTGGTTGGGCTTAAAAGAATTAGCGTTTGGAAAAAAAAAGCTGCAGTAAAGGGAGCAGGGAGGGACGTGAAGGGTGATAACTTCCGATGCTCGTCCCGTCAGGATGCACTGAGACACGCACGATGACAGGTGCATGATCTGTCCCAGAACATGCAGCTGTCCAGGGTGGTCCTGGCCGATGCAGAATCGATGGGAGCGTACCCGCTTGGTAGTGGCTGAAGAATGGTGCACTAGTGTAACTGTCATTCTATTTGAACGGATCACGAGTTCAAATTCTGACGGATAAAATTTTTGCCGGTCTTTTCCCCCCTGTTGAAAAGAGGAGGAACCACCACAAGAGGGGAATCCGTGAAAACAGAAGAAAAGAAAGAAAAAGGAACCAGAAAATGGGGATCCGTGGAAATAGTCTTACGTTGGAGAGAATCAAAAGCTCCGTAAAAGAAAAAGAGAATTGGATAGATTCAACAACTTCAATCAACGTGTTGATTGAATTTGTTGGTTGTACGGTCGTGATATTGACCTGGTGGCCAATGATTGAATATCAAATAAAAGGCGTGTGAGCCCAGCCGCCCCCAGCGCACTTACCCCGTGGACTGTTACTGTGACAAGTTTTTTTACTTATGTGACAAATTGAACCGTTTCTCGGTGTTTTATATGTTTTTGGGAGGATGGCCGGTGGGCTGCACGCTCTTCATGATGTTCTGTGCAAGTTTACGTAAGAAAAAAAACTTATCTGACAAATTGAACCGTTCCTCAGTGTTTTTTATGTGTTTGGGAGGATGCCGGCGGGCTGCGTTCTCGTCATGGTGTTTTATATGTGTTTCGGCGGGCTTGTCCCTCCCGAAATAATTATTATGATGTGTTTTTGAAGAGTTGATGGAGTGGGTAAGGTTTGGTGTTCCTGAGGAGTTGTTTCTGTGGTGTGTATGGACAGAGCTGCACGAGGGGAGGACGCGGGACCTATCATGGGAGTCAGAAAGGGAGATGTAGAGGTGCAGGAGCAGAAGCTAGTGGATGCCTCTTCAGCATCTTCTTCCTCTTCTTTCGCAAAGGAGAAAGAGCATATAGAATGGTGGATGCAGGTCAGTGTAAATACTAACTAGTAAACTTGCATTGCAAGTGGTCGTTCATTGTTCTTACTGTGGCCCTGGTGCTTCCAGTGTCACAGTGGGAAATTGGCCCCGTTTAGCTCAGGCTGGGGCATTGCCAAGCAATTCTTAATCAAAGTTTTGGTCAGATACAGCAGGCAGGCAGGCAGATTTTTGAATGTCTCATTGTCTTTGCTTAAAATGTTGGGTGGGAGGGGCGCGGGGGGGGAGTGGGTGGTAGTGGTTGGGGGGGAAGTGGGCAAAGGATAATACAGTAGGCAAAAGTTTGCAGGACATAATAGGCCGTTCATGTTTGACAAAGGACGGAATTAAGCCGATGAGAATGCACCTGGGCATCTGGACAACCGCGAGGTAATCATGAAATTGGGCTGCATCGGTGCATGCCCGTGCATTCTGTCTGACCAGGCTACACGGAACACAAGGCACCCTCGCCATGACTGTATCAGACTGGAAAGATCGCTTGTGTACATGCTTCTGTACACTCATGGTTGGGTACATTGTGTTCGGGGTAGAACGATATTAGTTCCTGTCCTGATGTGAGCGGGCTGCTCATGTACTTTCCTCCTCCTGTGAAATGACCACTGCTGTTGAATGCAAGGGCTGTAAACAATGCCAAATTCATTCATTTGTTATGATCCTGGCCAATTTCGAGATACATATTCATCAGATAGTACAATGCCGTCCACTTGCGAAAAGAAATGAATGAACTTGAGAGGAGAGAGAGGGTTAGAAGAAGAAGAAGAACTAAGAAAGAAGAAGATGATGTACTCAACCATAGACCAATGAGAATGCTCTTCTTCTTCGCCAATCACTCTCCTCGTGCTTTTCGCCTCTCTTATTTACACAAGAAATAATAATACAATTTTGAATGGCTGAACCAGAATCAATGTCCAAATCCCTCTTCTACTGCAGGTATCACATGAGGTCCACCATAGCCATGGCCACCCTTCTTCCTCCTTTGTCCAAGGCCGAGGCTATGGCAGACTACTAGGGGCTGGCCCTGATGTCCAAGGGACAACCCAAAGCAGCTATGGCTGCCCTAGCTCAAGCCGCCATGCCAGACTCTGCCCCAAAGCTTCGTGGTGTAGCTCTTCCCCAACTGGGGTCTTCCTGCTGCAGCGCCCACCAAGGTGATAAAGATGGCAACCACCATAGCCAGGTAAGTACCTTTGGCGCTCCTCCCTCCTAGTCCCGGTCTTCTCCCTCCTCCTATCCTTGCTCCTCCCCAGCAGCGCTGCTGAATGCTATCGCTGTCGGTGCTAATACCCTTACAAGGGTATCCGCCCTGTTTTTTGCAAGCGACAGAAAATAAGTTTGGTTTAAAGTTTAAGTATACCGCGGTAGGCGCAGCAGTGTCTGTGGTTTACATTGACTGAATAATTGACTAGAATAGGGAGTGTGTGGGCGTGCAGGTTTAAGGCGCGCGCATTTTCTTCGTTTGATGATGATCGAAAAGCCTGCGTAGTTGCCGACCAAGGTATTTCTGATTAAACTAGGATTACCAAGGTTGTCTCTTGATTGGTGCGCTTGCCTGTGACTTGTGCATATGTACGGAGGATGACATCAACAACAATGTGGTTTTGAAAATGTATCGGTAGATCTATGCGCCGTGCAGTATCCGCTTGTTTAGGCGTCCGTCAAAAACTAGACCCAGCCTTGGGCCTAGCACTATTGGTTACGATGTCGGACTTTCATCAAAGGGATTCAGGGTTCGAGGTCGGTGAGCGACGGTGCGGGAGTGTAGGAGTGGCGCGAAGGAACCGCGGGGTTGAGAGTCCGATGAGGCTATCTCCTATGGTTTTGCTGCCACGACGCCGAAGCTCTTTCCTTACCTTATGGTTTTATTGTCCTCTGGAAATATTATTTTACCTTTATTTTTAATCTCATTTTTGTTTGACCTCCTCGAGCAGCGTGCGGTACCAGGATCGATGGTGGTTAATGTACATATGGGCAGGTGAGTGATTCCGCCCACGAGGTGGAAGAGACCTTGGTGGCGTGAGCCCTTTGCGGACGTGCCGGCTGCAGGCCGCAAGTCCGCTGTAGGAGGTTTGACTATGAGCATGCGAGTTGGACCCGAAGGAGGGTGGGTCTTATCCTGGGGCAGTAGCGAGGGGCGGCCTGGAACATGGTGAGGAGGCCGCAACAATGCTGCGGAAGGGTTGCGAAGTGCAAGGAAAACCTCCCCACACTTGGTCATCAAAGTTCTCATTTGAATATTTGATGCTATCACCAAGAACGACACTAGGCCCCATTTCACAAAGCCTATATTGCCGGTTGCGCCGCGAGCCTCGCACCCTCTACCCCGTCGTGATGCCTAGAATCGTACCGCTCTCATGCGGGGGCCGTGCGCGAGGCAACCAGCCACTGATGGGGCTGATGGACTCGGGTAAGTGACTTGTTATACGCGCAGTCGTCGAGGTATTCAAGCTAACGATTAATCGGGCTCCTACTAGAACCAGGCGGAGAAGGAAGGAGACAGACTACGAAAGGACGGGGTGGTAAGCGACAAGGGAGCAGGAAGAGAGAAAGACCCCGGACGCGCTTCGCGCCAGGGTACATTCGATGTTGAAGATGGCGAAGAGCTTGCAGAGCTCGGTTGGAAGTAGATAACTTGGTCGTTCCTTAGTCAAATCGATCGAACGAAAGGGTAGAACTGGGATTTTCAACCCGGGCGAAGTGGTTGGTGAGGTCAGAGTTTTAGTTAGTGAAGTCTCTTTAGAGTTAGTAAGGAAAAAAGCCGCGCAGAGATGAGTGAACAAGCGGGTATGGATGAGAGGAAAAGTGAGTAATTCGCCCGATTCTCAACGAGATCGGGCAAACCAAGACTCGATTCTGGGGTTATGGAACCTTGTGAAACGATTGATGGAATCAGAATTGGGAGTAAGTGCTTAGTGTATGTGGCATGACGTTTAGAGGCTGCGCGGTGCATAAGCGGGGATGAGCGGGAAGGATACACACCTGGGCTTTCTTCTCGGAGATGATCCATTCTGGTTTGACGGAGCGATCGTTGTTGTTGCTGCCTTTTTTGCTGCCCATGGCATGCTGCCTTGTCGCTTCCAACCTTGGTTGATCTAGCGCTGGTTTGAAAGGAGCAACGATCGAGGGAAGATACATTGCGATTGAGTGTGGCAAGATAGAGGCAACGTTCAACAAAATCGGTGTGAGAAACTTGTTTCGAAAGGAAAGGTTCAGACGACCGTGTTTGCCTACCCGTGGGACCGTAGCCATCGCCCTTGTGAGCGAACTCGGTGTGTGCTCGGATCGGTTTGCGATCCTGAAAGAGGTAAATGAGAAGGGGAATACTTACCTGCTATATGTATTCCCGAATCCGAGTCGAGAAGTCATTCTTCTTGAGTACGGGAACAGCGGCAGGGAAGTTGATGTCGAGCGTATCTGTTGATACACTGGTGGAAAATTTCATTCTGAGTCTGCCCGTTTTACCGGTAGAAGGGGCGTAGTTCAATCTCTTTCGTTTCATGGTGACTCGTCGCGCCTGCATCTATACTTCGGGAGTACTCAAGACCGTGCTTACAGATCCTACAAGGGGGGGGGGGACATGTACCAAGTTGTATTGTGAGTCAAGTGCTTTGAGAGAGAGGGACGGGCAAGAGCAGTCGCAGCCAGGTGAGAAGCAACAAGAGCACCGGTAGGTGCAGCACACGAGAGAGGGAACGCCTGCTTGGCTGAGGCCGTGTGCAGAGCCCTGCACCACGATACCTTGCGCCAAACTATAGTTTAACGAAGCTTTGTCTTCAGAATTTGAGCGTGTGGGTGAACGCTTGCGATTAGACATATGCCTTCGAAGTTCAGTCCGTGCTTCGGTGACTCAACTTGTGGACTTCGAGTAACAACCCGACCGTGCAAGTGCAGCTTGTGGCTGCTAATAGGAGTGAAGGCATGTAGCTGTGTCGTCACCTGCAACTAATTGAGTCGAATGCTGTTGCTGATGAACTTCATGGTTGTTTGTTGTTGACCAACACGACCATTGTATACTCGTCAGGCTTTCGTCGTGTTTCAACTGTATGAACTGAGCTTTGTTGCGCTGTGCAGTACAACCTTTGATATGGTTATCACGTGGAGTTTTGGTAGGTGTGGCATTGTGCTACTTGTGTTTGGTACTGCCTATTGGTGCATTGCACTGTTGCTGCACACGTGTGGCAAACACACAATATTCAAGCTAAGACCTGTTACGGCCTCCTCGCGCTTCGCGTAAAGCACATGGGAAACGGTTGGGCTGTGAACAGGTAGTTTTCATTTCAGACTGGAGGACCGCCAGAGGGTCAACAGTTAGCAGTTTGGCGTTGGATTGACCAAGCTGCCGTGCTTTTAGGCCATCATTGCGGGGCCCTCAGGCGATTAAAGGCATCAAGGCCCTCTCCTGCAAGTTGAGTCTGTCCCTCTCCTACATCTCGAGAGTCTAAAACCCCTTCTTCTGCCCATTTCAATCTAAGTCTAATCCTGGTTACGAGAGAAAGGCGGCAGGCGGGATTGCAACCCGTAGGACCGCAACAACACTCTGTGGGGAGTCAGCCCATCGATTGCGGGAACTCTGTTGGAACTTAGGAGTAGTTTTGGAGGCAGGGAACTGAGAGGCAATCATTTGCTTTCCTTTAGTAAACCCTGTTATAACCCCTATTTGTAATTCTTGCTATGTTTGACTCAGTATATTGTTTGCATCACTACTTTGATTTTCAGTTTGACTTTCAAGACACGATTCAGACTTTAGTAAGGGAATGCATGTATAATGTCAGTTTCAATTTTGTTGTCTTTCTGAAAGCAGATTGTGGGATTGCTTCTGGGGGAAGGATGGGAGGAACGCAGTATTGCTTGTGGTTGCCTAGGTCCATCAAAGGCTGGGCAAGTCTCCATAAGTTCGGGGAGGCCCAGTGCTATGTTTATTCTAGAGTTGCCAGAATGACCAGACATGTTCCATAAGTTTGGGTGGTCTGGTTGCTCTGACTTGCGAGGGTTGTCTGTGGATGACTTTTTGGGGACCAAGCACTGTCCCATAAGTTTGGGTGGCTTGGTTTCCTTGTTTACTTTGTTTTTTTTTTTCAGTTTCTTTTGGGTTTGAACGAGGGGGTCTGAGCACGTTCCATAAGTTTGGGTGGCTCCACCTCTTCCTGCTTTACCATTGAGAGAATAAATCGGGCACAGGACTAGACATGTTCCATAAGTTTGGGTGGTCTTGGTCCAATGCCATGCACATGCTGGAACCAAAAGGTTATAACTTGGCTATATTTACTACTGCTTTACCTATGAACAGGCTAGTCAGACACTGTCCTAGTACCTCCGAGCCTGTTTTTGCCGACCCTGATTTGCACTGCGCTCCAAGTTTTGCCGAGCCTGGGTCCCACTCCATTTCTTTATGGTACTGTCACGARAARAAAAAAAAAAAAAAAAAAAAAAAAAAAAAAGTTACGGTTGTGAAAACTCACAAAACAAGAAAACGAAACAAAGCTTTGGGCGTGATTGCAGTTGTATACATTCTCGGAAGTGTTAGTGTGAGTCTGCCCTCAGTGAGGGCATCTCAGCCCCGTGCCCTGGTTGTCAGACTCCAGAAACTCAAAAAAAAAAAAAAAAAGACAGAAACACGGATTCGACCGTGAAAATGGCAAGATACATTTCCGTAAGTGCCAGTGTGATCAGGGTTACAATCCTCTGAGGGAACATGGCTCGAGCAGATCACGGATTCAGATTGTCAGATTCCAGAAAAAGAAACAAGAAAAAAAAACGGAAACACGGATTCGGCCTTGAAAACGGCTGGACACATCAGGGTTACAATCATATGAGGAAGCACAGCTAGAGCAGATAACGGATTCCGCCCTGCCTCGTTGGCAGATGACACATAACAAACAAAAGAGAATTAAAAAAGCGAAAACAACAAGTTTCAGAATGTGACCGTCTTTGTTGTGAGATGCATTCAAGATAGTGAAGATGGCCTCCTAGACTACCCTGCCCAACATCATTGCAGTACAAAGGCCTTCTTTTTTTTCCTTTTCCTTTCGTGCACGGGCAAAAGAAAAGTACGATTTATGGGACATTGCCGCCCCTGTGTCCAACCCCCGAAAAGTTCGGGTACTGGCCAGCATCACGTAATTTCCCAACAGTGGGGGAGGTACTGGTGGTTTAAGAATAAATTTGTGGTAAGAAGGGGCAGGCTGAACCTCGAGCTAAGATGATCGGTTCAGTCATATACTACCTTAAAAGATTAAGTGCAGATAATTATATATAACTTGGATACTTAAATAGTTCAGGGCGACTAGGATGGACAACCTAGTCATATGCCCAAGGAAGAGAAAAGGTGTAGTGCCCTTTGTTTGTGTATACTCAATGGCTGAGCTAGACATTGTTCCATAAGTTTGGGTGGTCTAGCTTTACACCTTATGTAAGCTGGGTATAAGGGACAAATCAGTGAAAGACTATGAACTATTGTTTGACAAGGTTGACTTAGGGCTGGTGAGAGTACTTAGCTTTGTGGTTGGCCTTGCATGTGGTTGAGTGAGACTACTACTTAGTCTAAGTTTCAGTTTGACAGGTAGTTGCTTTAGTTGCTCGCCACATGCTAGAGCTATAGGAGTTTGTTCAATTTCTGCATTTTCTGAGCTAAGTTTTTTCTTAGGTCAATTCTCGCATTAAAGTTTTTTCTTAGGTCAATTCTCGCATTTCTTGGGATAATTTCTTATAAATCTTGGTAAGCTATTTTCTCTACGGGAAGCGTTACCGAAATTTCTTCAAAACCAAGGATTTAGTCATATTTTGACTCTTCAAAGTTTAAGCTTGTCTAAATTTTATGTATGACTTAGTAAAAATATGGAAATTCTTCTTTTCTAAAGGGATTGTTGCCCAAATTTTTCCTAAATCAGAGAGTTGAACAAAATTGAACCTTGGGAAAGCAAAGTTATTTCTAGATTTAAACTTAGCTTTGTATAAATTTTGGAAAGTTACTTTCTCTACGGGAAGCGCAACCAAAATTTATATAAAACTAAGGAGGGAGTTAGTTATATTTTATCTTGGATGAACTCAAGCATTTCTTTGAGTTCCTATCTGACTTGGGAAGTATATTTTTCTAAGGGAGGTGCTGCCCAAATTTTTACTAGTTAAACCACCAGTTCATTATCGTGTGCTGTTCATCGTATTGCAGTACACTGCGGACGGACCTCAGCCGTTTGGAAGAGGTGCGATAGAGGCTTGGAAGGACAGTGGTGGTGGGCCCAAAAAAGACTTTGTTGTGTGCCCAGGTCCAACTGTTGGGCAAAAGCCACACAAGTGAAAACATGTGCTCTGACAAAGAAAAAAAAAAACATGGCGGAAAAAAAAAAAAATCTTAAAAAAAAGAAAACACTCGTACAAGGCAACAAAAAAACAGCAGTTGTCACGTCGGAAAAGGAGCAACGCTGCAGAAAAAGACAAAAGGGAAAAAAAAAAAAGTATCCCGTTGCAGCTATCATGCCGGAAAAAGAGCAACGCTGCAGAAAAAAAAAAAAAGGAATAATAAAAAAAAAAGACGAAAAAAATTGCGAGGAAGTGTGGCAAAGGCCCTCGCTCCAGCACTCATCAATGCAAGTTGATAATGTATATTCGTCGAGAACATGGCAAGATGAAGAACTGCAGTTTTTTTATTTTATTTTACAAAAGGGTCTTTTTTCCCCGTCGATTCTTCCCAGCCTGTTCCCTTAATGGTGAGTGGTGGAGGCAGGCTGGAAGAGTCGGCCCTGACTAAAGACATACTCACACTTGGACTTGATAGACCTTGCTCTGGACGCGTTTGCGGTCTAGTTCATCCACCAAACCGTAACTGCAAATGTCAGTGCGTCCTGATTTTTTTTTTTTTTTCCCAGAAAGTTTGCCGTGATTTCGGATGATGGCACCCCGTCTTTTCTGCTCTATAGAAGGCTGCCCTCCACTACTCCCCACATGCAAAAAAAACAAATATGGCGGTGTATCTTTCCATGTTCTAGCGAAAGATTCATTCTCAATGTCAACATTTGGTGAGTAGTGCAGCAAGGCCCACTGCCATGTCATGATAGTATCCATTGTGTCCGTCGTTTTTTTTTTCTTTTTTTTCTTTTTCTCTTATGGAAAAGGCAATGTCCTTGAGATATCATATCATTGAACTGACGGGTCCCTGATTCTTTTTTTTTTTTTTGTTTTTTTTGTTGATGTGCTTTCATGGATCCGAGCTGTGGTTGGGTAGTGCATAAGTGAAAACAATGTAAGGTGAAGGCCATACAACCTTCTTTTTGTTCCAGTTACTCGTGGCAGGTCCAACACTTAAGTTCACAGGGAGGCTGGTGGCGGTACCGCCCACAATTTGCCAAGGGATAGTACCGGTCACTTTCAGACTCGACAAAATGTATTCTTTGATTCGTCAAAATATGCCTGGGTGAAGTGGTGGTTTAAGGGAGTTAGACAAAACTTAACTTTTCAGAAGCAGATATTGTTTCAATTTTCATCTTTGACCTAATATAAATTCGAAAAAGACACTTTTTCTACAGAAAGCGCTGCCGAAATTTTCTTAGTTTATAGGAGTTAGATTCTACTTTTGACCGGTGGCGATATTGGCAATCCACCCTGTAAGGGGGGGATTATGTCAAAGATCTGCCTTTTCTTGGGGCATTAGCATAAGGGTAAACTTAGGTTACTTAGCAGATAATATCGAGTAAGGATGCGCTATGGAGATTTATTCCCCAAACACTGATGATCTAGGTTGGGCATTGGCCTGTCTTATGGTACATGTCCTTTCGATCGTTCTGATTCAAGATTTGGACTAGTTTCAGCTTGATCCTACAAGGATCATCTTCTGTTATCACTAATAACAGGTCGGTTGCCGATTCGTCGGTCTACGACTCTACTC
Organism: Chara braunii; assembly: GCA_003427395.1. NCBI lineage: Eukaryota > Viridiplantae > Streptophyta > Charophyceae > Charales > Characeae > Chara > Chara braunii. Next base: position 1,033,231 of record BFEA01000247.1, read on the forward strand.
CAATTCGTTCTCAATACTCAACCTAAAAGGCTTTAGCCCTGATGGTTTTTATTGTTTTGTTAAGGATTTCACCCGGACTCTTATTGAATGGCCATTTAACGAAGGTGCTGAGTATTTATTTTTTGAGGTTGAACAAAGGTTGGGGCTTGCATGGCTAAAGCAAGGGGTACGAGTATAGAAGGTGATTGAAGTTGACCCCGTGTAGTGTGTGGACTTTTGTTGATTCTTTGATGTGATTGCATGTATGTTTTGTGGTTCATACTTTGGATTTGATTGCCTGCGATCACATACATATGTATAATACATATGTATGGCTGAGAGGAGTCCCATTGCGATTGTGAGAAGTGATCGTCATATATTTATTCCCATATATATATATATGTATATACCTAGGTTTGAGTGTTCGTGAGTCCTAAGGAGCCCACACTTAAGAGTTTAATTGGGGTCGAAATTGAGAAAGGAAGGGAAACTCCCTCCCTTTACTGTTGTTTGCTTCTTAAAGATTTCTTAGTCGGACGTTGGTCCTAGGCTTGGATTCGAGGTCCTTGTCCAGGACATCCCAGGTTGTAGACTTCGCGTGGAAGGGATCACCCCCCCACGCAGAGCCTATTTGCCCTGTGCACCGGGACACTCAGCCTGAGGGCCGAAGGTGCTACGGGGGCCGAATGACTGTTCCTTTAGCCGTGCAATATCGTGAAGGGCTTGACCTTCGTGATACTTCGAGTATGACACTTGAGTGTCATAAGCGGTACTCGGATCCACGAGAGACCGCTTGATTATGGGCACTACATGATATGCCATCATTGCGACTGCTTGCGTATTCATGCATTGCTAATCGATATGGGAAGGCCCTGCGTCCGCGCGATTTTATACTAAGTCTCGCGTGTGTCGATACTCGATTTTTGCGTCGGAGGGTTATGGGATGGATACAAAAGGGAGTAGGAGTGTTGTTGTGTTGTTTGTTTTGTGTCGTTCTGTATGTGTGTGCGTGTTGTGGTGTTAGCGTGGTAAGTGGGATGCATCCTAGTCGACCGACGACGAGTCGCGCTTGGGACATCAGCCCCCCAGTGAGTCAATTCGCGTGAGGTTCCGACAGAGGTGTGAGACCGCGCGTACCCCCTATGCTACCACGAACGAGAAACGTCGTCGGCTGGTCGACCTCTATGATTGCAATTGATTAACTTTCGTATTGTGGACTGGTAGCTCGAAGGGGATTCACCCACCGAAGGGAGGTTACATCTCCCGCAAGGTGGAGGTAAGTTGTACCTCGCGTTGACCCTATCCTGTCGTAGGGGCTGGCGAGAGGTATGTCTGGCGCACTCGGTCGGAGCAGCTTGTGGAAGCTCCATGTGTAGCGCGATGAGGATGATACCAACTTCTGCGTGACGCGGTCGGGAGGGTCCCGCCCTATGTGGTGCAGGACCGATTTGCTCGACAGGTGGCGCCGTTGCCGAGGATGACGGATGCCTACCGTTGTCCCTAGAGGAACGACATCCGGGTATGGGATTGAGAAGAGATTAGGCTAGAGGGGAAGTTTTATTAAACTTATGAGACGAAGTACTTGATGCCTTGTCTAAGGGATGAAAATATTATGTATGTTAAGCGGGTGCTATTCATATAGTAGTCCTTATGTTTGATCCGATTGACTGTCGGACTTAAGGGACGGTGAGGGAAGTCTTATAAGAGGAAGCAGACTCTACTAAAGGTAGGTTCAAAAGAGAATGTGGTAGTGTCTGTTAGGTCTGGATCACGAGACGACTATGTAGGAAACTGGACAGGAGTTGTGATAAGTCAGGTTGATTGAGTGAAGTTGTTATCTTTTCTTATAACAGGGAAATTGAGCAAGAAATTCGACCAAAATGTCGGGAGGTATAACAGATGGTGTCAGGAAGGCCTTGACGATCGATGATCTGATCGAGGCTATGGACAGGAGAGAGAGGGCGCAAAGCAACATCCCGAAAGTCAACACCTTTCATTTCAACGGGGAGTGAGTCTCAGAATGGTTAGAACTGGTTGAACATGCACCGGTGGGGTTGTCAGATGCAGTGAAGTTTCAACGCATTCCGAAGTACGTGCTCCATGGGCCACCACCAGGAAGTAAAGAAGGTCATAAATGTAACCAATGGTAGTTGGGCGAGGTTTAAGGATGGCATGCAGAGGAAATACCGGTTGGGTGACGGCTTGTTAACCACGACAGACTTGGAGGCAATGAACAAAGATGATTTCACTACTGTCGGGGCCCTTGTGCAAGAATTTAAAAAGAAGGCAAGGAAGGTCCCCGGAATCTCAGAGGAAGCACAATGTGCTATCTTTTTGGGATTGTTCAACGCCTCGGAAGCATCAGAGCTAATGAGTCATGGAGGGGGTAATGCGAAGCTCACCTGGGCCACAATCGACAAGGGTGTAGAAGAAGGGAGTTTGGACCAGGTGGAGCAGTACCAGATGTGCCAACAAAGGCGGAAAAGGAAGGAGCGCGATGCGACCTCCTCAGGGACCCCGGGAGTAACAAGGATCGTTATGGACGTACTCACAGAATTTGGTTATGGGAGAGATGCCGTGGTATAGAAGAAAGTGGTAACTACGATCCAAGGAAAGGGGAAAGAGTCGGTGGTAGAGGAGACCATCCAGGAAAAATGGGAAAAAGAGGAGCCGGTGCCCCAACACCTTCTGAAGGTACAACGCAAACGGTGCAATTTGACGCAGGGAGGGCAAGGCTCCGGAAATGGGCAGGCGCCCCAAGCAGTGGCAGTGGCCTCGTCGAGTACGGTGGCTCCGTCAAGTAGCGCGGGACCCTCGTAAGCAGGGGTACCACCATATGGGCAATGGCCATGACCTTTGTTTAACGCCTTCGTGCCATGGGGCGGTCCAGCTCCGTCTGGACAGATGGTACCTTATGCAGGGCCCCGAGCAAGTATGTCGCCGCCACCTCTATCGCCCGCGCCAAGTTCACAAGGTAGCGTGGCTGGAGGAGGGAATCAGGGCTAGGGTAACCGGGGGAATGGAGGAAGAGGCAGCGAAAGTGGACGTGGTAGGAATGGCGGTGGCCGAGGAGGACAATGGGACAACCAAGGTCAAGGGAATTAAAGGGGTCAAGGGTATGGGAGACCTCGTTTTGATTGGAGGACCGCTATTTGCCGACATTGCGACAAGCAAGGCCATACAATACGATTCTGCAATACAAGACGGGATGATGAGAAGTCCGGAGTGATCTATTCCAACATGGACGGTGATATGTATGATTAGTACGGGGAGTACATTGACCCAAAGATTCCAGGTGGAGTGAGGGCAGCGGCCCTTAGACGGGTAGCTGCGCGGCATGTAGCACCAACCACGTTCAAGCTATGGCAAGAAAAGGAGGACCCACCAATAAGGGTGGAGGAGGTGGCGTGTAATGAAAAGGTGACTCAAAGGCTACAGGCAGGGACTGTAAAAGAAGAGCCTATAGTCGTCGAGTCGGATGAAGAGGACGTGGATGAGGAAACGGAGCGAGCGTCAACCCTTTTGGGAAGGACTTATGGAAGGAAGTGGGGAGATGCCAACAAAAGTTGGTAGATATATGTGAAGAAGTGAAGGAATGGAGAGCCAACACCCCCACCAAAGTCTGCCTCTATGAATCTGGCCCAGAGTTAGTACCGGGATGACAAGGATACCCCGGAGTAGCAACTGTGGGGTCAGGCCCGCGGTCTGGAATGACCTTTAGGCCCCCTACAGCGCAAGGGAGAATGACGCAAGTAGTGCGAACCAGGGGTCAGAGCAAGGCAAGTGCAAGCCAAGAACCCCCTCGGAGAGAGCCAGAGCCCGAACGAAGGAAAGAAGCCGTGGAGATAGAGGAGGACGACGATGAAGATGGGCAAGATGATAGGCTGCGCCAAAAGGAGGATCGAAGGGCGGAGCAGAGGGCCAAGAAGAGGGGAGCCGTGGAGGAAGTTGAGTCGGTTCTGCGCGATGCAGCGCCAAAGAAAAATAAGTATGCGGTCCGGTTGGAAGAAGGGTTCGGCGTGGAGAAAGTGATTGACAGGTTGCTTGAGGGTCATAATAACCTCATGACCCTGAAGGAGATCCCGGCGTCTGCTCCTAAGCTCCGTGATGGGCTAAAGGGAAGGCTTTCGCCGCGTCTGGTGCCAAGTGTCCATCTAAGCGTGATTCTGCCAAAGGAGGTAGAATGGGCGGAAACTGGGACAAAGATGGATTGGAAGTGTGTGGCCTGTGGGATGGTGCATTTGGTAGTGAAAGGGTCGAAGTGCGCAGCGATGGTGGATACAGGGGCAAAAATCACCAAGGAGGCTGACACACTCAGATTTGGCTTAAGATAGATCGCTCGGATTGCGACATCCTGCATGGAGCCAACTGCAAGGCGGTGTTTTGCGGAATGACATCGAGTGTGCTTATCGAGATTGGAAGGGTGAAGGCCATGGCTTGTTTCTTCGTCATGCCTGACGTAGACCATGCCATCCTCCTAGGGAGGTCGTTCATGTGCAGGACAAAGACGTTGATGTTTAACAAACACGACGGAACTCTGATCCTAATCCTGTGCGACCCGGCGTGTGGGAATTACGAGGTAGTTACCTGCCGGAACACAGGACCACAGAGTATAAGGAACCGGCCCAACCTTGGTGCATTCACGATCGAGAGTCTGAGAATGAGCGTTGGAAGCTCCTTGAGGAACTGGAGGAGGAGGCAAGGGAGGAAGTATTTTCACTCAGTTTGTCTGATGTGAATAAGACCATGGACGAAGTGGCCACCCACGAGATGGCGGATCCAGACGCCATTCAGACACTAAGGGAGCTAATCGTGGAATGTCCCCAAGCTGGGGAAGTAGAGCTGATCTATTGGCTTCCGGATGGAAGAAGAGACTCTGCAATGATGCAGGCACAAACGGTAAGCCGACCTTTTTTAGGGGACGGCTCAAGCAAGGTTCCCAAAGGCGGTACAAGACCATAGATAAAAAGTGCCGCCCAGTTCGCGTTCTCGTCACAAAAGATGAGGAGGTTTATTACGAGCGAGAACGAGGATTGATACGGCGAATGAGAGAACGAGCGGCAGCGGGGCCATGCCGTATCAATGCAGGGAGCGAGGAAAAGCTGATCGTGGGGGAGCCTGGATTCTTGTCACCCCAGGAAAGAGTGTTGATGATAGAGCTGATGAAGAAGAGGCATCGCACCTATGCATTCAACAACGAGCAACGCGGGAGGTTGGACGTGGATAAGATTCCTATGATTCGGATCCATACCGTGTCGCATAAGCCATGAAATTTGAGAGGGGCGCGATATCATAATCCTGATGAGGAGAAGAAGGTGGTGGATTATCTCGACGACAAGATACAGACGCATGTCGTCGATTACTCAAGTGGGACGTACGCATCCTCATGGTTTTGCTTTGTCAAACCTAACGGGACATTGCCATGGGGGTAGGGCTCAGTTGTACAGGCAGAACCAGGAGGAGATGAGTGAGTAGGGACTGGTTCACCTATGTATTGATAGCCATTGTAACATTATGAGGTTGAATTGAGTGTGCGTATTTTTATGTCAGATACTTATCTTTACTTTTGTTTTGTCTTGGTCTTCTTAGGATCTTGGGTACCTATGTTGTTAGTTGTACAAATAGGGGATTACAGCGTACGATTGCCATTGAGGTTTTCTTTAGTGATATGGGGATCGGGATTCAGTGATATGACATGTGTATCGTGAGGTTGTCTTTCCTCTGACTCTTGAGAATCAGGTTTAGTTCTTAGTTCTTGTTTCTTTAACAACATGGTTAGTCTTGTACCATATTGAGGGTAATTTTGTTTGGTGCGAGTGAGTTACGGATCTGGACTATTACTTGTATTTTTGGGTGAGATATCTCATCCCTGAGTATACTTCGAGTTGAGATTTTATTTGGGATTATCTTCTTAAATGACGATCACAATTGTTCTCACATGTGTGGATTTATCCTGATGTATGATGGTTTTGTGTGAGGAATGTATAGAAAAAAATATCTCATGCGCCATGTATTTTGTGGATATGAATGGATATGAACTGCCTACTCTTCGGTATACTCGTGCGATCTGCCCATGTATTTTGTGGATATGAATGGATGTGAATTGCCTACTCTTCGGTATACTCGTGCGATCTGCCCACGGGCGGATGATAGGACCGGGTATAAGGAGAGGGAGTGCAGTCTGTTTTGTGAAAAGTGTAATGGGTCTTTGAGGCCAGAATGCTTACCTTGCCGAATGTTTATTGTTGAGTTGTGATGAGGACCCATAAGTTGATCTCTCAGTTTGAGTTGTTTTATGACCGAGACACCTTCGAGTGGGGAGGTAACCTTTTGCTTATTTGAAGACTCATCTTCAGAGAGGGAAGATGTTTTAAGATGGTTATCCTAGAGAAGGAAGGGATGATAGGGAGACCTAATGAGTGAGACCTCCTTCGTATGAAAGGTGGTTAATAAATTTAATGGCATGGAAAGCTGATTTTGAATGATAAAGACTAACGAGAAGGGCCATGTTCTTGTTTGGCCATTGGTGAAGTTTTCGAAAGGTCGCAAAATGGTTTATTTGTGAGATGTCATTTGAGATGTGTGACCTTCTACTCTGATCAAGATGGGAGGTCACGACCTTGTGGATCTGACGGTGATTCTATTTTGTGATAGTGGAGCGGCTGCCGTGCTCTTTGTGTTGTCCCACAGAGAGCTGGTAAATGCCTTTTATGTGTAACAGACCTTTGTGTAGTCCCGCAGTAGGCTTGTATTGTTGCGATACACCCTCCAACCGCTTGTGCCAATCTTAGGACATTTATGAGAATACCAAGCTAACGGTAAAGTTTAGCATCATTAGGGCGCAACCCCTAGTGTCGGCTGTTGATCGACATAACCTGAACAGCGGGCCCACGTCTCACCAAAGGGGTAAAAACTTAAAGGGGTGTGGCCATCTAGGCGGGTTTTACTTCCTGCGGAACGACGTGGGATAAGAGTTGAGTCAATTGAATTATTTTTTTTGAGTCCTGATTAAATGCTTATCAGGAGAAAGCCTATCGTGGCGCAACCTGCGAGGGTACTACAGCTAAATTAACAACGTGGTGGGCCGTGCATCTGGCACGATCACCCAGACTATGGTGGGCCAAGATGGAGACCTGACCTTCCTGTACTAGACTGCAAGAAAAATCTAAGATAAGATATATGTATTTATGGTTCAGCCTCCTGATGAGTCGGTGAAACTCCGACGAAACAGTTTGTCACAGCCCCTCGTTTGTTGTCCTCTTCTCACTCTCTGCCTACGGTTTACCGGGCAGTTCTATTTGACGATATATATATATTTGATTGTGAAAACTATTGGAGAGAGGCAAGAATGTCTTCGAAGGTCTCGGTTAAGGCCCGTGTCCCTGGTTATAACCTTGCTTGCAGGGTAGAGACATTGGGGCACTTAACGAGAAGTCGGCGTGTGTCTAGGACAATGGGGAGAGGACGGTTGAGAGGGGCGTTGAAACTTATGTTGTAGTACTTAAGCCAGTATCCCGACCTCCTAGCGTCAGGACAATAGAGATTCATGTTAGAATCCTGATAGCATATAGTTATGTTGGCTACGGATTGATGGAGGCCTCGAACCTGAGTCTATCGGCTAATCGGATTGGTTCCTTTCTCGTCGACATTTTGGATTATGGATGAATTGATGATAGTTTTTTTTTTCGATTTGGCGAAATGGTCCCGTAAGTTGTCGGTGCGGATACCCTTACAAGGGTATCCGCCCTGGTTTTTGCAAGCAACAAAAAATAAGTTTGCGCAAGTTTAAGTATACCACACTAGGCGCGACAGTGTCTGTGGTTTACATTGACTGAATGATTGACTAAAATAGGAAGTGTGTGGGCGCGCAGGTTTGAGGCGCGCGCATTTTCTTCGTTTGATGATGATCAAAGAGCCTGCGTAGTTGCCGGCCAAGGTATTTCTGATTAAACTAGGATTAAAAAGATTATGTCTCTTGATTGATGCACTTGCCTGTGACTTGTGCGTATGTACGGAGGACGACATCGACAATAATATGGTTTGGAAAACGTATCGGTAGATCTATGCGTCGTGCAGTATCCGCTTGTTTCGGCGTCCGTTAAAAACTAGACCCAGCCTTGGGCCTAACACTATCGGTTACGATGTCGGACTTTCATCAAAGGGATTCAGGGGTCGAGGTCGGTGAGCGACGGTGGGAGTGTAGAAGTGGCGCGAAGGAGACGCGGGGTCGAGGGTCCGACGAGGCTATCTCCTATGGTTTTGCTATCGCGACGCCGGAACTCTTTCCATACCTTATGGTTTTATTGTCCCCTGAAAGTATTATTTTACTTTTCTTTTTAATTTCATTTTTGTTTGACCTCCTCGAGCAGCGTGTGGTACCGAGATCGATGGTGGTTAATGTACATACAGGCCGCTGAGTGATTCCGCCCACGAGGTGGAAGAGACCTCAGTGGCGAGAGTCCTTTGCGGACGTGTCGATCGCAAATCGGTTGTAGGAGGTTTGACTATGAGCATGCTAGTTGGACCCAAAGGAGGGTGGGTCTTATCCTGGGGCAGTAGCGAGGGGCGGCCTGGAACATGGTGAGGAGGCTGCAACAATGTTGCGGAAGGGCTGCGAAGTGCAAGGAAAACCTCCCCACACTTGGTCATCGGAGTTCTCATTTGAATATTTGCTGCTATCACCAAGAACGGCACTAGGCCCCATTTCACAAAGCCTATGTTGTCGGTTGCGCCGCGAGCCTCGCACCGTCTACCCCGTCGTGATGCCTAGAATCATACCGCTCTCATGCAGGGGCCGCGCGCGAAGCAACCAGCCACTGATGGGGCTGATGGACTCGGGTAAGTGACTTGTTATACGCGCAGTCGTCGAGGTATCCGAGCTAACGATCAATCGGGCTCCTACCAGAACCAGGCGGAGAAGGAAGGAGACAAATTACGAAAGGACGGGGTGGTAAGCGGCGAGGGAGTAGGAAGAGAGAAAGAACCTGGACGCGCTTCTCGCTAGGGTACCTTCGATGTTGAAGATGGCAAAGAGCTTGCGGAGCTCGGTTGGAAGTAGATAACTCGGTCGTTCCTTAGTGAAATCGATCGAACGAAAGGGTAGAATTGGGATTCTCGACCCGGGCGAAGGGGTTGGTGAGGTTAGAGTTTTAGTTACTGAAGTCTATTTAGAGTTAGTAAGGAAAAGAGCCGCACGGAGATGAGCGAACAAGCGGGTATGGAGGAGAGAAAAAGTGAGTAGTTCGCCCGATTCTCAACGAAATCGGGCGAACGCAGACTCGATTCTGGGGTTCTGGAACCTTGCGAAGCGATTGATGGAGTTAGAATTAGGGGTAAGTGCTTATTGTAGGTGGCAGGACGTTTAGAGGCTGCGCGGTGCATAAGCGGGCATGAGCGGGAAGGATCCACACCTGGGCTTCCTTCTCGGAGATGATCCATTCTGGTTTGATGGGGCGATTGTCGTTGTTGCTGCATTGATTGTTGCCCATGGCATGCTGCGTTGTCGCTTCCAGCCTTGGTTGGTGTAGTGCTGGTTTGAAAGGAGCAACGCTCGAGGGAAGATACATTGCGATTGAATGCAACAAGATAGAGGCAGCGTTCAACAAAATCGGTGTGAGAAACTTGTTTCGAAAGGAAAGGTTCAGGCGACCGTGTTTGCCTACCCGTGGGACCGTAGCCATCGCCCTTGTGAGCGAACTCGATGTGTGCTCGGATCGGTTTGCGATCACGAAAAAGGTACATGAGAAGGGGAATACTTACCTGCTACGTTGTATTCCCAGATCCGAGTCCAGAAGTCATTCTTCTCGAGTACGGGAACAGCGGCAGGGAAGTTGATGTCGAGCGTATCTGTTGATATACTGGCGGAAAATTTCATTCCGAGTCTGCCCGTTTTACCGGTAGAAGGGGCATAGTTCAATCTCTTTCGTTTCATGGTGACTCGGCGCATGCATCTACACTTCGGGAGTACTCAAGACTGTGCTTACAGATCCTACAAGGCGGGGGGGACATGTACGAGGTTGTAGCGAGAGTCAGGTGCTTCGAGAGAGAGGGACGGGAATGAGCAGTCGCAACCAGGTGAGGAGCAACAAGAGCACCGATAGGTGCAACACGAGAGAGAGGGAACGCCTGCTTGGCTGAGGCCGTGTGCAGAGCCCTGCACCACGATACCTTGCGCCAAACTATAGTTTAACGAAGCTTTGTCTTCAGAATCTGAGCGTGTGGGTGAACGCTTGTGGTTAGGCATATGCCCTCGAAGTTCAGTTCGTGCTTCTGTGACTTTACCTGTGGACTTCGAGTAACAGCCCGACTGTGCAAGTGCTGTTTGTGGCTGCTAATAGGAGTGAACGCATGTAGCCGTGTCGTCACCTGCAACTAATTGAATCGAATGTTGCTGCTGATGAACTTCGTGGTTGTTTGTTGTTGACCAACACGGCCATTGCATACTCGTCATGCTTTTGTTGTGTCTCAACTGTATGAACTGAGCTTTGTTGCGCTGTACACTACAACCTTTGATGTGGTTATCATGTGGAGTTTTGGCAGGTGTGGCACTGTGATACATTGGTACATTGCACTGTTGCTGCACACGTGTGGCACGCACACAGTATTCAGGCTAAGAGTGGCTACGGTCTCCTCGCGCTTTGCGTAAAGCACAGGGGAAATGGTTGGGCTGTGAACAGGTAGTCTTCATTTAAGACCGGAGGACAAGCAAAGTGTCAACAATTAGCAGTTTGGCATTGGATTGACCAAGCTGCTGTGCTTTTTGGCCATCATTGCGGGGCCCTCAGGCGATTAAAGGCATCAAGGCCCTCTCCTGCGAGTTGAGTCTGTCCCTCTACTGTATCTCGAGAGTCTAAAACCCCTTCTTCTGCCCTTTTCAAGCTAAGTCTAATCCTCGTTACGAGAGGAAGGCGGCAGGCGGGATTGCGACCCGTAGGACCGCAACAAGACTCTATGGGGAGTCAGCCCACCGATAGTGGGAGCTTTGCCGGAACTCAAGAGGAGTTCTGGAGGCAGGGAAGTGAGAGGTAATCATTCGCTTTCCTTCTATAAACCCTGTTATAACCCCTATTTGTAATTCTTTTTATGTTTGACTCAGTATGTTGTTTGCATCACTACTTTGATTTTTAGTTTGACTTTCAGGACACGATTCAGACTTAAGTAAAGAAATGAATCATGCATGTATAATGTTAGTTTCAATTTTGTTGTCTAACTGAAAGCAGATTGTGGGATTGTATCTGGGGAAACGATGGGAGGAAGGCAGTATTGCTTGTGTCTGCCTAGGTCCATCAAAGACTAGGCAAGTCTCCATAAGATTTGGGAGACCCAGTGCTATGTTTATTCTTGAGTTGCCAGGAGGACAAGACATGTTTCATAAGTTTGGGTGGTATGGTTGCTCTGACTTGCGAGGGCTGTCTGTGGATGACTTTTTGGGGACCAAGCAATGTCTCATAAGTTTGGGTGGCTTAACCTCTTCCTGACTTTTTGGGTTTGAACAAGGGGGTCTGAGCATGTTCCATAAGTTGGGGTGGCTCAACCTCTTCCTGCCTTACCATTGAGAGAATAAATCGGGCAGAGGACTAGACATATCTCATAAGTTTGGGTGGTCTTGGTCCAATGCCATGCGCATGCTGGAACCAAAAGGTTATAACTTGGCTATATTTTACTACTACTTTACCTATGAAAAAGCTAGTCAGACACTGTCCCATAAGATTGGGTGGTCTGACTATAGCTTATCACAACTGAAGAGAGTATTAATTAAGAATAACTTTGTGGTAAGAAGAGGCAGTGTTAACCTCGAGCTAAGATGATCGGTTCAGTCATATGCTACCTTAAAAGATTAAGTGCAAATTATATATAACTTAGATAAACAGTTCAGGGCGACTAGGATGGACAACATAGTCATATGCCCAAGGAAGAGAAAAGTTGTAGTGCCATCTATTTGTGTATACTTAATGGCTGAGTTAGACATTGTTCCATAAGTTTGGGTGGTTTAGCTTTACACCTTATGTAAGTTGAGTATCAGGGACAAATCAGTGAAAGACTATGGACTATTGTTTGACAAGGTTGACTTGGGGCTGGTGAGAGTACTTACCTTTGTGGTTTGACCTTGCATGTGGCTGAGTGAGACTACTACTTAGTCTAAGTTTGAGTTTGACAGGTAGTTGCTTTAGTTGCTCGTTACGTGCTAGAGCTATAGGAGTTTGTTCAATTTTGGCATTTTCTGAGCTAAGTTTTTTCTTAGGTCATTTCTCGCATTTTCTGGGATCAGTTCTTAAACTTGGCTTTGCTTAAATCTTGGTAAGCTACTTCCCCTACGGGAAGCGTTGCCGAAATTTTTACAAAACCAAGGAGTTAGTCATATTTTGGCTCTTGAAAATTTAAGTTTGTTTAAATTTTATGTATGGCTTAGTAAAAATCTGAAAAGTTTTTTTTTTTATAAAAGGCTTGTTGCCCAAATTTTTGCTAAATCAGAGAGTTAAACAAAATTGAAACTTAGGAAGTCAAAGTTATTTTTAGACTTAAACTTAGCTTGGTATAAATTTTGGAAAGCTACTTTTTCTACGAGAAGCGCAACCAAATTTCTACAAAACTAAGGAGGGAGTTAGTTATATTTTATGTTGGCTGAACTCAAACATTACTTTGAGTTCCTATCTGACTTATTATAAATATGGGAAGTATACTTTTTTAAGGGAGATGCTGCCCAAATTTTTACTAGTTAAGGGAGTTAGACAAAACTTGACTTTTTAGAAGTAGATATTGTCTCAGTTTTCATATTTGAGCTAATATAAATTCGAAAAAGACATTTTTTCTACGGGAAGCGGTGCCGAAATTTTCTTAGTTTATAGGAATTGGATTTTACTTTTGACCGGTGGTGATATTGGCAATCCACCCTGTAAGGGGGAGATTATGTCAAAGATCTTCCTTTTCTTGGGGCATTACCGTAAGGGTAAACTTAGGTTACTTAACAGACAATATCGAGTAAGGATGTGTTATGGAGATTTATACCCCATACATTGATGATCTAGGTTGGGCATTGGCCTGTCTTATGGTACAGGTCCTTTCGATCGTTTTAATTCAGGATTTGGACTAGTTTTAGCTTGATCCTACAAGGATGATGTTCTGTTACCACTAGTAACAGGTCGGTTGCCGATTCGTCGGTCTACGACTATACTTCAATCCATACTCAATACTCGACCGAAAAGGTTTTAGCCCTTGTGGTTTCTATTGTTTTGTTAAGGTTTTCAACCGGACTTTTATTGAATGACCATTGAACGAAGGTGCCAAGTATTTATTTTTGAAAGGTTGAACAAAGGTTGGGGCTTGCATGGCTAAAGCAAGGGGTATGAGTATAGAAAGTGGTTGAAGTTGCCCCGTGTAGTGCGTGGACTTTTGTTGATTTTTTGATGTGATTGCAGGTATGTTTTGTGGTTCAAACTTTGGATTTGACTGCTTGCGATCACGTACATATGTATGGCTGAGAGGAGTCCCATTGTGATTGTGAGAAGTGATTGTCATATCTTTATTCCCATATATATATGTATATATATATATATATATAGGTTTGAATGTTTGCGGGTCCTAAGGAGCCCACGCTTAAGGGTTTAATTGGGGTCGAAATTGAGAAAGGAATGGAAACTCCCTCCCTTTACTGTTGTTTGCTTCTTATAGATTTCTTAAGCAGACGTCGGTCTTAAACCTGGATTCAAGGTCCTTGTCCATGACATCCCAGGTTGTAGACTCCGCGTGGAAGGGATCACCCCCCCGCGCAGAGCCTATTTGCCCTGTGCATCGGGACACTCAACCTAAGGGTCGAAGGTGCCCCGGGGGCCGAATGACTGTTTTTCAGCCGTGCAATATCGTGAAGGGGTTGACCTTCACGATACTTCGAGTATGACACTTGAGTGTCATAAGCGGTACTCGGATCCACGAGGGACCACTTGATGATGGGCACTACATAGTATGCCATCATTGCGACTGCTTGCGTATTCATGCATTGTTAATCGATATGGGAAGGCCCAACGTCCGCGCGGTTTTTTTATTGAGTCTCTCTCGCGTCGCCTATCTGATTTCCGTGTCGGAAGGTTATGAGATGGATACAAAAGGGACTAGGAGTGTTGTTGTGTTGTTTGTTTTGTGTCGTTCTGTATGTGTGTGTGTTGTGGTGTAAGCGTGGTAAGTGGGATGCGTCCTAGTCGACCGACGACGAGTCACGCTTGGGACATCAACTCCCCAGTGCGTCGGTTCGCGCGTGGGTCCAACAGAGGCATGATACCGCGCGTGCCCCATATGCTACAGCGAACGAGAAACGCCCTCGGCTGGTCCACCTCTGCGATTGCAACTGATTAACTTTCGTATTGTGGACTGGTAGCTCGGCGGGGATACCCCCACCGAAGGGAGGTGATAACTCTCGCAAGGTGGAGGTAAGTTGTACCTCGCATTGGCCCTATCCTGTCGTAGGGGCTCGCGAGAGGTATGGTTGGCGCACTCGGCCGGAGCGGCTTGCGGAAGCTCCATGTGTATCGCGATGAGGATGAGACCAACTCCTGCGTGACACGGCCGGGAGGGTCCCGCCGTGCTTGGTGCGGGACCGATGCACTCAACAACGCTGCTCCAGCCAGCGCTAACCAGTGTGTTGCCAAACTTGCACACCGACAATGAGGCTGGGCTCTTCGCCCGGCCTGGAGATATAACGACCCACTTGCTTCTTGGGTGGTGACTTCCAGGCCTCTTGGCCTTTCAAGCAACCGATACCTCCTCCGAATGATCATTGCAGACTCTGATATTCCCCGTACAGGCCATAGACTCAGAGTGGTTGGACTGGTACTCGCCTAGACCTAGCCTACAACTACTGCACCTTTAAAAATGCCAACTTTGTCCTCTTCTGCTCGGCCTCGAGTGCCCGACACATCTACCTCTACAGGGTGTGGTACCGACCTACGTACTCTTTTAGTGTTTCCGAGTGCTTCAAGTGTTGCGGGCCTCTTTCCCCGCCCCTCGAGTGTTTTCCCTGCTGCAGTCCTCAATGTCACGGCCACAGGTAAGTACCGGCCCTGAGGGCCTAATGAACGAACAAGTGCCCTTGCGGGTCATACGCACACCCAAGCCGATAAACACTCAGACATACATGCAGACCAGCAAGCGTGCACACACACAGACTTAAAGAACTCAGTAGCAAGCGGGAAACTTGGCAAGGCATTCAATCCATGAGCAAAACTCAGAAATCAGCTGTGTCTCAGTCCGTGTTTGGTCAGGTCATCACACTACCCCCCCCTAAGAGCGAGGTCCCTTCGAGCGAGTAACTCGTTATGAGTCCTTGACAAGCGCATCATAAGCAAACAAAGCAAAGAGATTTCGAGAGTACTCCGTCGCAGTGAGCTTTGCTGAGATTTTTGGTACAACATTGGAGGCGATTTGTCGCTCGTAGGCTTTAACAACGCAAGGTGCGCTGCGCAACAACTCCTTCTTGGAGATCCAGTAGAGATCGTTCAATGGATGATACGAAAGTGAACCTGGTAGTATCTGTTACGTCCCTTCCCTACGCGTTGTTTGATTCTATCGAGCTGATGACCGTCATTGATTGCACGAGGAATCATGTCTTCACGGTAATTGAAGGACTTAGCATCACGGTGGATATACAATTTTGATGCATGAAAGATGGGGTATGTGCGTAGATGAGGCGGCACTACAACAGTGTATGAGGGGCCAAACCCATCGTTGCCAATCACATCCAGAACTTCCCACGGACCATAATAGAGCGGGAGAAGTTTGCGTGACACTCCCTCTTCTTATGAGAATTCAGACATTTTGACCCAGGCATAACTTCCCACTTTAATATCTGAAGGTTGGAGCTTCTTGTTTGCATTGATGGATCATTGCGTGCTGTTGCTTGGTCATTGTTGCGATGGCAACTTTGAGCAAGCGATCGTACTTGGCATTGGAGCCAGGCCTGCTGGGTGTCAAACCAGCTAGCTGTTCAGGGAATAAGTAGGAGAGCGGATTATGAATCTACCAACCGTAATGCAACCTGTTTGGCGTCATGCCGATGGAAGAATGGATGGAGTTGTTGTACAACCCCTTGACGAAATACAACTCTTCATCCCACGTTTCCTGATCCAGAATGATTAAAGCGCGGAGAAGTTGGAACACAGTCTGGTTGATCTCCTCAACCAAACCGTTGGGTTCGGGATGTCAGCCAGATGTCATGCATAGTTTGAAGCCAGGGAGTTGAAGCGTGGGTCCCGATCACTCACAAGAGTTTCCGGGGTTCTGAACTGCAGAATGTACTTCTGTTCGAACTCGCGGATCACCAATTTGGGTGGGGCATGAGATGGCAAAGGAATCAAATTTAGGAATTTAGAGAAGAGGTCAACAATCGCCATCACTTGCGAATAACCGTTCTTACTTACCTGTCCCATGTTAGTGAAGTTGATAGAGATAGACTCCCCAGGACCATCGAGAATGGGAAGGGGTGTAAGTAGCCCCATGGGCTTTTGTCTGGATGGTTTGATCCGTGAACAGACTTGACACTCAATCACAAACTTTTCGGCAGATCCTTTCATACCAGGCCAATCAAACTGTCTCAATAGGTTTCTATATGTTTTTGCGATCCCGAAGTGTCCGCTCTGGCCGTGAGCCAAGTCCACGAAGTGTGTGCGGAGAGGCTCGTGGTTGGGTAGACACAAATGGTTGTTCTTTCCATAGCGTCGGAAAACCAGTCCTCCATGTTCGTGAAAATCATGCTGACTGCTGGGGTCTCCCTGCAAGTGCTCAAGGATGGGACTAAGGTCCGGGTCCTTGGCAGTGTGCTCTATGATCTCCTCCAATTTCTTTCGGAGGTCGTAGGAATTAACAAGGCAAGTCGTGTACTCAGGGTGGCGAGACAACGCATCAGCAACTCGATTATAACAACCCTTTTTGTGCCTCAGTTCAAAGTAAAAAATATCGATCTCATGGAACCAGCGAAGTAATGTAGGGGATAAGGTGGTTTGATCTTTGATCCACTTCAAAGTCTCATGATATGAGAACACTTTGAAGTGGCGTCCCAAAAGATAGTGCTTCCAATGGTCCAAAGTCGTACGCAAAGCACAGAGCTCGCGCATGTCGGTGGAAGTAGCTACCTTTTCGCTGGGCATGTTTGTTGTACTACTCGAGCGGCCGCAAGCCATCGCCGTTATCTTGTTGCAGCACTGCACCAATCCCATACTGGCTAGCCTCTGTAGTAACTACGAATGTTAGTTTGGAAAATCTGCAATGCGGAGTACATGGTAACTTAGAAAAACCTCTTTCAAGGCTTGAAATGCGGTCTCAAATGTTGCATCCCACGCGTAAGGTACGTTCTTACTTGTTAATCGGGACAACGGGCGAGCAACAATAGAGAATCGGGGCACAAACTTTTGATAGTATGATGCGAGACCAAGGAAAGAATGCAGTTCGCGGATGTTCGCGGGTTGAGGCCAGTCACGTATGACCTCAACCTTGGTTGCCTTAGGCTCTAGGCTTGCATCAGACAACCGATGCCAACGATAGATAAACACTATTTGTTATGGACTCAGCCAAGGCTCGATCCCTGGTCCGTGGGTTACCACCCGCCAGGCTGTATTTTTGAGTCTCTGATCTCCGGATCCTGACTGTTCGCGCCCTCTGCAATTGGCGCCCGTTCTCAAATCCCTCCTCTGGCACTTTCGGATTTCGATACTTGGCGCCATCCGGCATTCTGGCCGCCAGCCTCAGACCTTCGATTTTCAGTGCAGCCCCGAGGCAAACTGCACTTTTGCCCTTAGACTCAACTTGAGTCCGGTACTTAAGACCGGACTTGAGCTGAGTTCGGGGATTCAGTTTTCGGCCTCGGTGCTTGTGCTTCGGTGTGACTTGCTGCAACATTGTGTACGGAACCAAGATTGCGACTTTGTGACTTTGCGACTTTGCCACTTTGCCACTTTGTGTCTGCATCCTTCTAGTCGTGTCGAGTCCTTGTCGAGTTGAGTGAGTGTGTGTGTGTGCTCTCACTCCCTCCCTCTCTCTTCCTCGACCTCGCTGCTCTACCTCCGCCTCGTCACACTGGTATCGGAGCAGCTTCGGCCCTCCTTCCCGCCCTGATTCATCATCATCGCCGCCGACCTTGTCGTCGTTGTTGCCACGCCACCATCGACCTCGTCGCCGTCGTCGCCACGTCATCATCGTCGCTGTCGACCTCGTCGTCCTCGCTGCCACGTCATCGTCACCCCCGCCGCTGCCATCGCTGACGTGCAGGTTACTTACCAGAAAAAAAATATTTTTCTTTCTTTTTGTTCTCTCTTCTTACTCGTTCCTTTTCCTTCTCCCTCCTCGTCTACGCCATCGTTTTCCCTTTCTTCCTCCTTATCATTGTCGTCGTCCTCGTCCTTTCCTCCCCTTCCCCCTCTTTCTTCCCCGTTTCCGACCCCTATTCCCCTGTCCGATCCCCCGCACATTCTTTGCCACCTTCCCCCCTCGCCCTTGTACTTTCTTGCGCGACTGACGTCATCCCCCCGCGCTCACCCCCCGTGCGATCCTCTCCTTCTCCCGACTCCCCCACCTCCCCTCCTCGAAGATGTCGTAGCAACACCGCTTCAGAGTCTCCTCCTGTTGACCATTCATGAGACCATCCTCCTCCAACTCCCAGATGATCTGCATCATGGTCCTCGTCACGTCCCGAAACGGCGGGTTCGATGTCGCCGGGGCCCAACGGCCATCTCGCCGGAGAGAGAGAGAGAGAGAGAGGCAGCGAAGTCGCCGGGGCCCAACGGCCATCTCGCCGGTTGTCTCTCTCTCTCTCTCTCTCTCTCTCTCTCTCTCTCTCTCTCTCTCTCTCTCTCTCTCTCTCTCTCTCTCCACCCCGCGCCCCCACCCCTGATCCCAACCAGGACCAGCTTCCCTCGATATCCTCCTTCCCATGCCCAACCCGCATGCGATCCCCCGAGTCTGCTTCCCCCCGAGTCTGCTTCCCCCCCTCGCCCCTGTGCGACTTTCCCCCCTACGTTCCCCCCCCATCATCATCATCATCATCATCATCATCATCTCCCCGTGCAAACCTTTTCTTTATCCTACCCATCACGCTACCACCCAATCACTCATAGATCCTCATTTAGCCCTTATTTATTATTCATTTTTCTTATTCATTTGAAATTCTTGTAAATTTGCAAATACTTAATTAATTACCTTTTTCGACATTTCTTTTCCAAAATATTTTCTTTTTCGAAACTTTTGCAAATATGTAGAATTCGTTATTCTTTCTCGACATTTCTCCCTCGAAATTCGAAATAATTTTAATTAATTCTTTTTTTGAAATTTTTGTAATTCGAAAAGATTTCAGAATTAATTAAAATCTCTTTCGACATTTCCCTTTCGTAATCCGAAAACCTTCCTAATTAATTATTTCTCAAAATTTTTGTAATTCAAAAATATTTTTAAATTAATCACCCTCTTTCCCTTTTCGCAATTCGAATTAATTCTTTTTCGACATTTCTTTGAAATTCGAACCTATGCAAGGAAGATGAGCAATAGCGAACTTCAGCAATCAAACAGCATCATACACATGAGACCAGATAGTCGTGACCTCGAACCAAAAGCAGAATTGCATCACGGGTTTCACCAAATAAGAGCACACCAAAAGCTCATAATTGACAATGCTGGAATAGTCTCATCATCATCAACGAAGAACCAATGTTGATATCCTATCTGGCACTCGACGCCCAGACTACGAATGGCAGATCCTATCTAGCCTAGACTACAATGCCGCTAATGACGTCAACAGCTTCCCAAGTACGAGCAGACCTCGGCGAATGCCGCACGCGTCAAGCACCAGGTATGTCTCTCGTATCACTCACAACCTCGTTCCCCAACTCACAGACACCCAAGGACCACCATGCGCACCATCCTGCATGCTCCTTCCAGCTCGCCCGTGAGCACGTGAGCCTGGCAGGCGATAGCGCAGCGGCGCTTGCGCACAAAGAAGCCAGTGCTCGAATGTCCAATGCGTAGGCAGGCCCTTCCCTATATCGAAGTGGCCTGCTGCTGCGTGCTGTGCTGCGGTACTGGGCCCCGGCCCAGGGTCTGTGGTGGTTACCAGCACCCAACTGCCCTCAACCTTTGTTCGGTCCACTTTGTGTATCCGGCCCAGGGCCTGCCTCAGTTACATGCAATGCAAGGCAGCCTGGGCCTGGGCGCTTCCAACCAACTGGCGTTGCACAACTGCCTGAAATTTCCCCAGTTGCGTAGTGACCCCAAAAATGGCCTGAGGGCCTCAGTTGTGCCTGCCTTCACTTAGGGCGGCCGACTGAGTGAAAAGTAGGCCCTGTGAAGCAAATCGAGGGTCTGTGCCTCACATTCCCTCCTCCATACTTCGATAGTCCTCTGAGAAGTTCAGTCTTCAATGATCTGGCGCTTTCCCTTCTGCTGAGACTTTTCATATTGGGTGACAACCTGAGTAGCGGTCTGCATCAGTTCCTCCCGGTGAACCATCGATCCTCCTGTGGATCCGTGTGATGTCTGAACCAAACTTTGTACTGCAGCTTCGGTTTCGAAGGACGTCCTCTGCCTGTCGGTCTTGGAACTGGCATCTCCCTGTGATCAACGATGTCGTATATGTCAACCTCTCCATCCATGGTTGGGGGCAGCATAGAGCGACGAGAGGGAAACTGATCAGTTTCTCCGAACGGTGCAAGCTTTGAGGCGTGAAATACCGGATATGTGCGTAGGTGACCAGGGATGCGGACAACGTAAGAAGGACCATCCGGTTCATCCCCAACGACATCTAAAACTTCCCATGGTCCAAAGTATTGCGGCATGAGCTTACGGGATATTCCGTGCTCCTGTCCCAGTTCTGAGGACTTGACCCAGACTCGGTTCCCTGCCTGAAATGTGGACGGGCGGCGGTGTTTGTTCTCAAACTCTATCATTGCCGCGTGTGCTTTCTGCATTTGTTCCACTGCCTGCTGCATCGTTTGTTCATATCGATAAGCAAATTCTAGTGTACCTGGTGCAGCAGTTTGCTGGTTCTCAGGTAGCAGGAAGTCTAGGGGCAGTCTAGGCTTGAAAGTTAGTAGCAGGCTGTTAGGGCTCACCCTTGTGGCGCTGTTCACAGCGTTGTTGTACAAGCTGGTGATGAGAGCAAGCTTCTCATTCCAGTCTACCTGGTTGGGCTTGATGTAATGCCCAGCAGGTGTTGTACAACGTGATTCAACTGCTATGCTTGGCCATTGGCCTCTGGGTGGTTCCTAGAGCCTGCAGTTGTGTCCCCTGTTCTGCAGCTGCAGCCTTCCACAACTCGCTAGTGAATCTGACATCCCGGTCACTCACGATAGACTTTGGTAATCCAAAATCTCTGACCCAGTTCTCCTTGAATAGTCTAATGGCGTACTCGGTCTTTGCTGTTTCGGGCATTGCAACTAACCTAGCATACTTACTAAACCTATCCACAATGAGAAAGATGTGTCTCATTCCACTCTTGCTGGTGACCAGTGTGTCCATGAAGTCCATGGACAGGCTCTCACCAGGCCTTTCCGGTATCGGAAGGGGCTTGAGGAGCCCAAGAGGGGCCTGTGTATGGGGCTTGTCTCTTTGACAGACCTGGCAAGTCTCCATGTACAGCTTGGCATCTCTCATCATCGTGGGCCACCAGAACCGCTGCAGCAGATTGGCTGCAGTCTTTTTGAAGCCAAAATGCCCGGTGGCATCATGGCACTCACCTAAAAATAAACTACGCAAAGACTCCCTATTGGGAACACACAAACGTTTTTTCTCGGCCTTCTCAAGGAACAGCAAACCGTTGACCAACTCAAACTCGGCAGAAGTAATTATGTCCTTCGCCCCAAGTCTGCGAATGATCTCGGAAATAAATTGATCCTCGCAGTAGGCTTCCACCAGAGAGTGAGTAACATCGTCCGCAAGCCCAAACTTAGTGATCAGTGCGCGAAGAAATCTGGTTTACGCGACAACGCGTCAGCAACCTTGTTGTACTCGCCCTTGATGTGCCGGCGCTCAAAGTCATACTGCTCTATGACTTCAATCCAACGCTTCAGAGCGTCGGAGAGCACAGGCTGGGTTCTCATCCACTGCTTCCACCAGAGAGTGAGTAACATCGTCCGCAAGCCCAAACTCAGTGATCAGCGCACCGAAGAAATCTGGTCTACGTGACAGCGCGTCAGCAACCTTGTTGTACTCGCCCTTGATGTGCTGGCGCTCAAAGTCATACTGCTCTATGACTTCAATCCAACGCTTCAGAGCGTCGGAGAGCACAGGCTGGGTTCTCATCCACTTCGGGGTTTGATGATCAGTCCTGACGTAGAAGAACCTCCCAAGGAGATAGTTCCTCCAATGGGTGAGCGCCTTGTAGATCGCATAGAGCTCCTTCTCATAGGTGGACTTAGCCAACTTCTGAGAGGGCATCTTTTTGGACACGTACTCTACTGGCCTTAACTTCGTCCCCTCCTGCTGCGCAAGTATGGCGCCTATGCCATGTTGGCTGGCATCCGTAGTTACTACAAAGGTTTGTCAGGATCAGGAAGTTTCAAGACCTCATGGTGTGTCAACGCATGCTTCAGATGTCTGAAAGCAGCCTCACTCCTGTCTGTCCACTCCCATGGGGTGTCAAGGCGAGCCAGATCCGTCAAAGGGGCGGCCACTATGCTGTAATTCTGAACAAAATTGAGGTAGTAGCCTGTCATCCCTAAGAAGGATCTCATCTCAGTCACAGACTGAGGACGCAGCCAGTCACGAATGCTGGCCACCTTCGCGTCATCGGGTTTCAAACCCTCTGCGGAAATCTCATGACCCAAGTACAAGATACGGGTGCGGCCAAACTCACACTTCTCCCTGTTTATCTTGAACTTGTGCTGCCGAAGGAAACTGAGGACTTTGTCTAAGTGCGCTATATGCTCCTCGACAGTCCTACTAAAAGTATGTCATCGAGGCACGCAATTACAAACTTATCCAAGTAGTCATGAAATATCTGATTCATAGCTTGCTGAAAAGTGCCAGGAGCATTGCAAAGGGCGAAAGGCATCACCACAAACTTGTACGGACCGTACCTGGTCTGAAATGCGGCAAGTACAAGATATGGGTGCGGCCAAACTCACACTTCTCCCTGTTTATCTTGAACTTGTGCTGCCGAAGGAAACTGAGGGCTTTGTCTAAGTGCGCTATATGCTCCTCGACAGTCCTACTAAAAATAAGTATGTCATCGAGGCACGCAATGACAAACTTATCCAAGTAGTCATGAAATATCTGATTCATAGCTTGCTGAAAAGTGCCAGGAGCATTGCAAAGGGCGAAAGGCATCACCACAAACTCGTACAGACCGTATCTGGTCTGAAATGCGGTTTTGTGTTGATCCTCAGGCCGGATTGCAATCTGATGGTACCCGGACTTCAGATCTATCTTACTGAAATACCGGCACCCTTGCGCTCTATCTAGCAAGTCGTCGATGCGCGGTAGGGGCTCTCTGTTCTTGACAGTGATGGCATTGAGGTCCTTATAGTCAATGCTCATCCTAAGTGTTCCTTCCTTCCTTCGGTACGAATAGGACTGGAGACACTTTGAATACTACTCACTGAACTCTCCTATTAACTATCCCTACTAATGTACTAACTAGCGCTGGCGCAGCTATGGCTGCCTTCCCTCTAGCCAGCACTCTCTTCACTCTCACATAGCGCTGCTCTTCAGCCTAGCGCAGCCCACACATCTAGCGCACAAGTGCCACGGCACTTCCACACTCTCATGCGAAGTGAGCATCTGTCAAATGGGAGGCTGGCCAGTCCTTTATAGTGCTGGACTGGTCTGGCGTGCCCTGCATTCAGCCTCAAGTGTCTGGAACTCCTACCCGGTACCTGTTGTTGCAAAGTGTGTGTCCCAGTATCTTTTCCCATGGTCTGCTGCTGCTTTGGGCCATCGGGCCTGTCTTTTGGACTCCTGGTCTGAATCAGGACTGACTCGTGGGATTATGACTGGACTGGGACTGTGGCCTTTGACTCATTGCTGAATAGACGTGACTTTCCATCGAGGAGACGTGACCCTTTCTCAGTCTTAAAAACTGTGTCCGATACCTGTTCGTTCAGGACCTGTTTGTGACTGTTCAAAATGACCTTTCCTTTCATTATGGATGTGACATTTGCCTCAGGAACTTTGTCTTTTGGGTTGCTGCTCGTGAATTTAGGTTCTGGCCGACAGGGCCCCTCGCTGTTGGGGTACTCATCTGGGGTCTAATTCGTAAAGGCCCTTTTATTGGAAGGATTTCACCTCTCAAATCTACGACATTAAACTCAAGATGACTTCTGGTCGACACCCTGAAGCCAATGGGCTGGCCGAGGAAATCAACCTGACCGTCATTCAACTACTTTGTGCGTTAATTGTTCCCGATCAGAACACGTGGGACAAGGAGTTACACAAAGTGTGAAGGGGTTGTACAATAACTCCATTCACTCCTCAATTGGCGTGACACCGAATCAGCTGCAATACGATTGGCAGCTGCGCAATCTTCTCTCCTACCTGTTCCCCGATCGGTCACCTGGTCTGACGCCCGACATGGCTGTCTACAATGCCAAGTATGCACGCTTGCTCAAAGCTGCTATCGCAGCAATGAACAAGCGTCAACATGCCATGATCAAACATGCTAACAAGTCGCACAAAGAAGAAAACTTCGAAGTAGGAAGTATGTCTGGGTCAAAATGTCTGAATTTCCTGACGAAGAGGGCGTATCACGGAAAGCTTCTTCAACTGTACTATGGCCCTTGGCAAGTTGGTAGGGGATGATTTTGGTCCTTCGTATGTGATTGACGTGCCTCCTCATCTACGCAGATATCCGGTCTTTCACGCGTCCGGTCTTTCACGCGTCCAAATTGTTTCCACACATCGATGATGAGACTTTTCCCTTCCGAGATCCTATGATCGCTCGTGCTATCAACGGTGGCCACGGAATAGACATAATTATTTTCCATGAAGGAAGAGGCAGGAACAGACGGTACAAGGTTCACTTCCCCTATCACCCGTTGGACAAGTTCAATTGGATCAACCGAAAAGAGCTGCTAAAGAATGCTCCCCGTGTTGTTAACGCTTATGAACGACAGATCGCTGATGGACAGCCTGCTAAGTTTTCTGCAAAACTCRCTCCTCACGGTYWTACYRAAWCYCTSTTTMTGATSTACGCCTACGAYGCATTTTGTGCTGACTCTGAATGAGTTACTCGCTCGAAGGGACCTCGCTCTTGAGAGGGGGGTAGTGTAATGACCCGCCAAAACACAGACTGAGAACACTGCTGATTTCTGGGATTTGCCGCCGGAATGTATGCCTCACTGAGATTGCCGCATTCTGTTGTGATTTCTAAGTCTGTGTGTGTGCGTGCCTGCTGGTCTGCGTGCCTGTCTGAGTGCTTGTTGGCCTGAGAGTGTGTGTGACCCGCAAGGGTACTTGTTGGTTGAAAGGCCCCGCAGGGCCGGTACTTACCTGTGGCCATGACTTTGAGGGTTGCAGTGCGGAAAACACTCAAGTAGCAGGGGTAGGCCCGCCACACTTAGAGCAGGGGGAAAAACAGTCAAGCAGCAGGTAGGCCGGTACCACTCAAGTAGTGGTAGAAGTGTCGGGTACTGGAGGCCCAGCAGACGAAGACAAAAGTTGGCATTTTTAGAGGCAGTACTGGTAGGTTAGAGGTAGGCCGGTACCAGTCCAAGTAGCCTGAGTCTAGGGCCTGTCTGGACGATATCAGAGCCTGCAATGATGTTTCCCTCCGAAAGGGAGGAGGTACCGGTTGCTGGGAGGCCGCTCGGCCTAGGAAGTCACCGCCGAAGTGGCCAGTAGGGCGCTATATCTTCAGGAGGAGCAAGCAGCTCCTCCTCATTTGCGGTGTGCAAGGATTGGCGACATACTGCTGGAGCCAAGCACTATGCCTGGTGGAGGAGAGCAGCTGGGCACTCAGCCTGGCTATGGTGAGCAGCCCAGCCTGAGGAGGAGGAAAAAGGGGGCGAAGGAGGAGAGTGGCGAGGTACCTACCTGGGTATGGTGGACACCATCTTCATACCTTGTTGGGCGCTGCATCTGGAAGGCCCCAGTTGGGGTAGTGCCACACCAAGGAAGCTCAAGGCAGAGTCAGGCATGACGGCTTAGTGAGCAGCGGCATAGCGGCTTTGTGTTGTCCTTTGGACAGGAGTGCAGCACCATACTTATTTTGGGTTGTCCTTTGGACAGGAGGGCACGACCCTTAGTAGTCTGCCATAGCTTAGGCATGTGAGAGGAGGAAGAAGGGGGAAGCCATGGCTATGGTGGACCTATTGTTGTGTCAGTAGTAAGAGGGAACTTCGGATATTGATTCTGGTTCATCCACTCATTGTTATTATTATTATTGTGGAGAAGAATAAGATTGGCAAAGTCAAGGAGGAGGAGGAAGGTGGAGAGAGAAGGGGGATTTGTCATTGGTCTTGCTGGTGTACATCTTCTTCTTCTTCTTCTTCTTCTTCTTCTTCTTCTTCTTCTTTCTCTCTTCTTTGGTCTCTATCTCTTTGCAAGTGCTTTCATTTCTTTCGCAATTGGGTGGCATTGTCTTTCCTTGTGAATTTGCACCTTGGAAGTGACCATGATTGTAACAATCGTCTGCAGAGCAGATGATTATCACACTCTTGACAAGGATGGTGGTGCAGAATTTAATCGAGAAATGGTCAAATTGAGAAAAGGAAAGGGTGTATCATACTAACATGCGAGATCATTTTTTAGTTGTTGTATTTATTTTATTTTAATTTTTAAGGTAACTGTCATGGCCTATCAAGTAAGACTTGAAACTGATGTTTTTTGGACTTACATTTTCTTTTTGAGAACAGAGAATTTCTTTCTATTGGCTTAAAAAATGACATACCTAAAAAATCAGTATAGTTATTAGTTAAATGTAAACGCTCAGGGATACACTTACGAGCTTCAGATTCTTGAGGAGCTTCGAGATTAAGAAAGGATAGAATTATCTATAAGCTCATAATAATTGTGCATCCACAGTTGCTGTGTTGTCTGATAGAAGTTCATGTGATATAATAACGCCCTCCCATGAGCTGTAGGACAGAAAATTTATCCAGTTCATTGGATGAAGTCTTGTCTGTGGAAGGAAGCCGTACGATATGTGAGCAAGCCCTAACATATGTGGCCTGCTTGATTGTAATAATTGCAGTGATTACCACTGTAGTCAAGGGTTCAAAAGCTGTTGGGCTGCATGGAAGTATGTCAAGGTTTATTCTTTTCTTTTTGCTCTTTTTTTGCCCAAATATTCGATTTGGATCGTTGACATCACAGTGAAACTCTCTTTGGATTTTTCAATGTCTCAGCGTGTGGAAGAGTGTACCAGGGATCAGGCGAGGGTGCTGAAGGCCAGACTTTCATCTGACAATCTTCTTGGACTGAACGAAAACCTGCGCTCAGGAAGGTAAGGGTTCAAGGATGATGAGGGTAGTAAGTAGAGCCAATCTACGTCCTGTACGACAGTCTTCATCTCAGTAAAACAAATGGCGATTATTTCCGTATTGCCAGTATTGGACTAAATTTGGCCCGAATACGACTATAATGACTGCGCATTCTATTCGGGTGAAGACGGTATGAAACAGTCAAGCTGCTTCTTGCGCTCCCACTTGCTCGTGGTTACACCTGGTTATGCATGTGTGAAAGAACAAGAAAATAATAAAAGTTACAAAATGTTAAACGGCAATTGTCACCTGTCATTGAGCTTCTCCTGTAGACTGTACCAACAATGGAGGTGGGAAGTGAAACGGTTTCACCCAGTTTACCTGACAGATCTAGACTGTAGGACTCGAACCGTAGACCTACACCATTGACCCTGTACATTGGCCTTCTGACCCTATGTGAGATTTGAACCTGTGACCAGTTCCTAACCCTGTAGGTTAGTTAGTCGTCAGCATGTTAGTCTGTCGTAGGTCTTGATCCCTAGGTCTTTGTGTTAGCAGTTAGGTACGTTACCGTTAGGCCTAGTTAGGGTCTTCTGGAAGTCTCTACTCCTAGGTCCTAGAAGGTCATAGGTCCCACTGGTCGTGTCTGAGTCAGCAAGGTGAAAGTCCACCTTGTCCAGTCAGCAAGTACCAGGGAGTCCCACATGGTTTGGGAGGGGGAGTTCCACGCGGTTTTCCCACGCGTTTTGAGGCCATGAGTGCCACTCGGTTTGGGCTCCCCCAGGCCCACGCGTTTTGGCCGAGGGCTGGGCCGACGAGGCCACCTGCAGCCAAGTATAAATAAAGGGGCAGCGTCCAGTCATTCATTCATTCGCCTGTGAGCCATGCGGAAGTGCTACCACAGCGACTTGTGCGGGAGGTCTGCAGGTGCCCGTAGTGGAAGTGGGCTGAGGAAGACGACAACAGGCATTGCTGGGCTGAGGGAGAAGACGACGGCCATAGCTGGGAGGAGGAAGACGGCGACGGTCATAGCTGCCCAGCTGCTGACATTGACTGAGCGTACAGTGTGTGTGTGTGTGTGTGTGTGTGTGTGTGTGTGTGTGTGTGTGTGTGTGTGTGTGTAGTGTGGGCATCAGTGTGGATCCTCGTACATGGGTGAGTGAGTGAGGTTGAGGCTGATGGTGTAGACAGTGTACAGTGGGGGCTTCAGGCAGTGTTGGCGGCCATAGCCGCATGTTGTAACAGTTGACTTGAACTGAGTTTCTGGCCAGAGGCCATATCTCTGAGTTTTCTGTGTGGCCGCACGTCGCCAGTGCAAGTTCATGGCTGAGTTCTGA
Organism: Chara braunii; assembly: GCA_003427395.1. Lineage (NCBI taxonomy): Eukaryota > Viridiplantae > Streptophyta > Charophyceae > Charales > Characeae > Chara > Chara braunii. The sequence goes on from BFEA01000247.1 coordinate 1,061,933, forward strand.
GTTGACGAAGTTGGTTTGCCATCGGCTTATGCATGTATGCATGTTGCAAGCGAGTTGGAGTCGAGTCTGATTTTAGAAGTGGCAATTGATGATACTTGCTAGGTTTATTGAATGTTGTACGCGTTTCTGGGCTTGGCGTTGGACAACGTGTTTCCATGTGTGGAAACTTTTTATGATTTTGATGGGCCTTGCCAAATGTGGTGAAGAGTGAATCAAGAATCGCGTGACAAGTGGGCCGACAGATGTGGTGGGAACGCTTCAAGTATGATAGCAGAGGTTGGTGTGAGTGTATGAAAATGTGGTAAGTGTAGGGTTTAGGGAAGTTTGGTGAATGTGTAGGGTTTCGGGAAGTTTGGTGAATGTGTAGGGTTTAGGGAAGTTTGGTGAATATGTTCGCGATCGATTGCCTCTCATCGAAGAGTTTCATTAAAATCATGCAGGGCTTAAAAAAGTTTGGTAAATGCAGGGTTTAGGAAAGTTTGATAAAATTATGTAGGGTCTAAAATAGTTTGGTAAATGTAGGGCTTAAGAAAGTATGCTTAAATGTAGGGCTTAAGAAAGTTTGATAAATACTGCATAGCATTGTGTTCGCATTCTGTGACCGAAACCAAACGTTCGTGACCGAGTGCAAACGAGCGCCAAAACCCTCTGAACATAACATAAAAAAAAAAATTCTCGGAAAAATCTGAAAATATATGTTACGTAAAATAACATGGCAACAGTGAACCTGGACACCGGACACTTCCGGACTGTTTTCCGGACCAGTGTCTGGACCGGTCTGGACTGTCCGGTGTTCCGGAGATTACCGGACACCTGGACACCACCGGACCCGGACAGTCCAGACCGGTGTCAGGGGTACAGAAACGTCCGGACAAAAAA
>BFEA01000247.1:1067547-1077653 GCA_003427395.1 Chara braunii
GGGGGAGGGGGATGAGGGGCAGGGTAGAGGAAGGTCGGGGTCGGGAGGGGGTTACAGTCGTGAGATCGTGCCACGTGGGAGAGAGAGAGAGGAGAGTCTTATGTGAGAGAGAGGGCGTAGGGAAGGGGGATCGAGATAGTCCCAAGAGAGAGAGAGAGAGAGAGAGATTGCATTGGGCAGTTGCCTACACCATGAATGCATCACCCGTGATATCTGGTTTTGCGAGCGAAGCCGCAACAGGTCATCTAGTATAGATAGATAGATAGATAGATAGATAGATAGATAGATAGATAGAGATAGATAGATAGATAGAGAGAGAGAGAGAGAGAGAGAGACCTGCTGGCTGGCAGCTCCCTCGTCGACGGCGGCGGCTGGGTGCAACTCCTCGCGGGTGCTGCTCTCGTTGATGACTGCAGGCAGGCGGCACTTCAGCCGATGCAGGATGGACGCGGGCGGCTCAGCAAACTGGCGGCAACCGGAGGTGGGATTTAAGAAAACGGCCACTTCAATAACGCTCCACCAACGACCCGCCACCCCACCTCAGTCCCCTGTGTCCGGTACTTGGATCCCTGTCCGGTAGGCCGAAACAAAACAAAAAATTCGGCCCTGTATTTTTTAGGGGGCGCCCAGGACTCGAAAAATGTCCTGGGGAGCCCGCTTTTTTTTTTGATTTTTTCGATGGGGCCCTGTTTCGGGACGTCCAGGACCGGAAACCTGCCAGTTCATCTTGGTCCGGACTGTCTGGAACGTGGTTCGGATGTCCGGTCGGTTACCATGTAAAATAATAAATTAATAAATGGTTTCCAACCGGACGTCCGGATCCTGATCCAGACAGTCTGGTGTCCGGTGTCCGGGTCTGGTGTCCGGTTGGACCCTGATTTGAAGAAAGTCGAAAATCTTTTTTGTGGTCCCCAGGCCATTTTCCCGGGCCTGGTGGACCTTCAAAAATTGATGGCGTTGGCTTTTGTGGACCGTTGCCCCAACCGGACCGGCCCTGAAGGGCCAGCTATTGGAGAACTTAGGAGGGCAGTATCGGGGATGAGGTAGTTAAGGAGGAGCGATGGAGGGTGAGTCGGATGCTGGGGGGAGGGCAACAAGGGAGGGGGGTCTGGCAACAGGGCGGGCAGGTGGCAATGTACAAACGGGCGACTCTCTCTGTCTCTCTCTCTCTCTCTCTGTCTCTCTCTCTCTCTCTCTCTCTCTCTCTCTCTTTTTTTTCGGTTCTTGAACTTTAGTCGTGGGAGCGAGACGAGGGGGGAGGCCTGCCCCGATGGGGACGAGGATGTAATGGAGGAGGGACGGAGGGTGAGGGGGGGTTTGAGGGGAGGGGACGTGGAAGGGGGGTCTGACAACGGGGCAAGAAGATGGCGCGCTGGGCAGACAGGCGAGCGAACGCTTCAAGATTCGAAGTTTCGGACTTTGGAGTTCGTACATTAATATTTTCAAATTTATTAGCATGTTGGAACACTCCCACAAACCTGTGTGTGTGTCATGTGTGCCGTTTTTTTTTGTTTTTTTGTTGGTTCTTTTTTACTTTTTTAATTGGACACTTGGGCATATGGACAATTGGATCCGGACAGTGTGAAGAAGTCCTATCTTTTGAAGGGAATTGGGCAATGGAGATAGCCAAGATTCTGAACTGCCTCGACTCGACTACACCTATGTTCCGTATCCCACCCATTGGAAGATCGTCTACAGAAACCTGTCTGTGGGGCAGACTTTCCTTGAAGGGGTGGCGGAGTTGTTCCAAGGAGAGGAGGAGGATTTCATGGAGGAGGATGAAGACGATGACATGGAGGATTCAGACTTTTAGGAGAAGGTTGTAAGAAAGGCTGGGTGGGCTGTTGGCGGTGTGTAAGGAAAGGAAAATAACAAGGGATCAACGCTTGTATGATTGGCTGTTCAAGGGTAGAATGCTGGGCCAGTTCGGGGGAGGGGTGGAAATGTCGATGCCTGTAGTTAGTGAGTGAGTGGCAAGGGATGGTTTGCGATTGGCATGACCATCGGACTGTAGGGGCGTCTTATATTGTCTATGTCTACCCCTTCCAGTTCCATCTCTGAACGCTTACAGGCAGCCCACACGACTTCCCGCTCCGCTCGCCTGAACAGATCGTAGGGGACAATCCCTTGTGCCAGATCCACTGCCATAGCATTTTCCTCTTCTTGGGACAGGTAAATCCATCCTCTGGCCACCACAGTGCCTCAGAATTCCAGGTCGCTTAAGCTCGGGGATACCCTAAGTATACTAACTTTATCCCGCATTGTTGTTTTTACCCGTAGGAACATATCCCCCTCATCCATCATTATGGTTTGATAAGTCGGGGCCAAGTTTGACCAGTTACCCTCTACTAGAAGGACAACTGGCACTCCATCCTCTACGTCCATCAGCATTTCCAGACCACAAGAATAGATTGGGGATGGCAGCCACTGCACCATCTTGGTTCCCGCACACGCTTCCTACTTTTCACAATAGAGGCGGTGCCCTCGTTCTCGGTCAACCTATGATAGTTTTCAGACCCCCCATCAAGGTCTCACATAACTACCTTCTCCTTTTACAAAAGCACCCGGTATCCTTTAGTCGGTCCCCCTCCCCCACACCCTTTTCTTGGTTCCTTTCAGCCTGACCATTATCTTCCCTCACAATCTTCTCTCACTTGTGTGGACTAGAGGAGGTGGGGAGAATAGACTTAAACTGCATCCCATTTTTCCCATCACCGGTCTCAATCAATCTTTAGTGTGGAGGGTACATAAAATCAAATCAAGCAAGCTGCACATCTTGACCAGTCATCTCCTCACCGACGTTTCCTCCTGGCGTAGTCTCTCCTCGTTGCCCCAGGAATGGCAATTTCACTTACCGCCCCCTCATGACAACGGTCAACCGTCATGAGCGCGGTATCCAAGCTTCAACTCAAGGCCTCAACCCTCTCCGCCTGCTCAAAATATGCCATCCCATCTTGTGGTCCTCGCCCATCCACAAATGGTATTAGGAATCCGCATGCCACCCGTACAGGTCAGCGATTCGGGCATTCACATCCGTTGGTCTGTCCGAAATTCGTCCTTCCCTCACTTGCTTGGGAGGCTACTGGCTGTCCCTCAAGTTCCTCCCCTTTCCCACCTGCAATGGTCTTTCTTCCGCTCCGCCAACATAAGCTGCCTCCTTAGAGGTGACTTTTTGCACTCCACCAGACAAGGTTCCGAGTGTGGCTCGCCCCTTCGTGGTGTGAATGCTACTGGCAAACTGAGTGAGACAGACTCCCATCAACAGCTCAGAAGACCACCCCTCGCACCCGGGACAAGGGCCATTCTTGGGAGGCGCCTCTACAACAAGTTTGGACTCCCTTCCTTTCTTTCATCATTCAGGATGCTCAAAAGCCCCTTCTCAGACAATCACAAGTCCCAGTGGGCCACACATGAACAAGTGTTTTTCTCTTGGTGTCCAAGTGCATCCTACCTTGGTCTCACAATTCTCTCTCAGGATTGATGAGTGCCACTCCCCTTAGCCTTCCATACACAGTGCCTGGTTCCTTCTCCAAGCGTTTTGTTACCTCTTCAAAAGACTTGTATTAACCTATAATTATCCCAAATGAGTCTGGATTAACTCCTAACAGGTCTAAAAAATGTATCAGTTTTTTGGAAATTAACCATTCATGAAAGAAATCGTCGAACGGAGTCCCGACTTGAGGAGTGGTGTAATCCTTTCTAAAGGGATATAGCGTCTCGACATGTGATGAGCGTCGAGGAGTGGTGTACCTCATAAAGCATGTCTTTTACCTCTTCATCCAACAGTGCGAGTTTTCCTAGTACTCATAAAGCATGTCATGTTTTGCCCTTCCGAACTCCATGTGATGAGCGTCGAGGAGTGGTGTAATCCTTTCTAAAGGGATATAGCATCTCGACATCAAGCCCCGCTTTAGATTCGAGCCTCATCACTTTCCCTTCGGTTTCAGTGTCACGATCTTATCATTCTTCTGTCAGTAGGGTAGAACAACCTTCCCCCACACAGCCGAAGGTTGGTCAGACCCTAGTTGTGGAGATAGGGTGACCTTGTTCATTACGTAGTTAGGTGACCAGTCCTAGTGAACTGTAGTCGTCTGCCATATTGGTAGCGTCCTGACAATCAATGAGGAGAGGAGGCCAACTACGACAAGAATCGAACGGGCAAGAGAAGAGAAAAATAACAAGACATACCTCCCCTGTTGAGAAGGGGAGGCCACGAGTTAAAGACGACACAAGGGATATTGTGCCACAAGAAATAGGGCCGACGACACAAAGAAAAAGGTGTTGTTGTGTCATCCAAAAAGCCCCCTAGCCCATGGCTTAGTGGCCACCCAAAAGTAGCGTGGGAGAGGCCTAGGCAGGGTGGGACTAAAGAGAATGGGGGATGGGAAACTTCAGGGGTGCAACGGACTCCAGGACACTAGCCATGCTAATGTCCGAGCACAATGAGCCTGAAAAATGGTGGCCCTTGGGCTCCAAATTAAAAGAGGGTGCAATGGGAGTGAGAAAGGCTCAATTTCAAGGCTTAATGTCCGAGCACGATGAGCCTGAAAAATGTTGGTCCGTGGGCTCCGAATTCAAAGAGGTTGCAGTGGGAGTGAGAAATGCCCAATTTCGAGGCCTCTAGGTCTTGAAATTGAGAAGGGACTCAAGAGGGATGCAACGGATTACAAGGGCTTTAGCTTTGGAAGGCCTAGGTACAATGAACCTGAAAAATGTGGTTATAGTGGGGTCCGAGATAAAACAGCCAGCAAAAATGGAGAGAAAATGACCTAGAAGGAGAATGGAAGACGTAGGAGAGTGTGGGGGTGAAAAAGGGACAAACCGCCACATCATGGTCAACTTGTCCCTTCCCAAAAGAGGTCTCGGTGCATGGTACAAACCTTCATGAAGTCTAGATATAGTTGGGACCGAAACGGAAAAAAACGAATACTTGGAGGTCAAGGAAAACACATGTTTTAGATGCATCTTGTGACCAGATTTCGTGGGATGAGTCGAGCACAAAGCATTGGAATGGGAACGTTCAGACACAATGTAACTAAATCTAAAGCCTCTAGAAGTTGCCACGGGCAGAAACGGACACCTAGGGGAGAAGGCAACACATATTCTAGATACGTTTAGTGATTGGATCCATCCTAGGATGAAACGGTTACAAAATATGTTGACTTTTTTCATTTTCTTTGAGAAAATAAAAAAAAATCAAGATATTGTGGCCGTGATACAACGGACCACAAAAAGTGAAGCAAACACATGTTTCAAATACATTGAGAGCCAACATTGAGTCCAGATGCATTTGGGGGTGTGTCGCTCCACTTGTTTTCAGTTTGGGGCAGGTATGGGGGCAATTAGACTAGGAAAACGTACTTCATTGCACTCTGAGAAATAACGGACTGCAAGGACATGCTTGGGCCAAGGGAAAATGGCCTTGACATGCCCAAGACACATAGGGGAGTGCTCCGACCACAAGGGAATAACTTGCGACGATATTCGTTGACCACGAGATCAAAATCCGGCGGCCGAGAATATTCACGATACTAATGGCACATGAGAGGAAGGGATAATGGGACTGTCGGGGACTGGGTAGTTGCAAATAAAATTGGGACGTCAAGGAGAGGGCTGTCGGGAACTAGACGGGCCCAAATAAAAACAATCATTGTTTGGGTCCGGGTCCAACGGGACCACGGTTGGGACCAAGAAATAGGACTAGCATGAGAAAGTGGCGGGGGCTCAAAAGGTCCCAAAGATGTGGAATTGTATGATGATGGCCAATCAAGAAGAGATACTACGTCATAATAAATCTAAACGGTCAAAAATATTAGCACCACTAGTGCTACCACTAGTGGAGTCAAAAGGGAGAAGTTTCGGGAGAAGGGCAGAAAGAAAGTGAAGGAGAGAGGCCTAGGGAGCAGTCCGAGAATATCCCGGACTAGCAAGGTGAGAAAAAATAGAGCCTTGAGTGGTTGTACATGATGAATGGTTTACTTAGAATAAATCGGAGCAACGGGGGGTGATAATTTTGAACTAATGGAGGCAAAAGGAGGGCCCCACACATGTGGGGGTGCCATTATTGCAGTCCGACAAATCTTGGACCACTACTAGATCCTCATCTTGATCTCCATCAAAATCTAGGGCCTCGCAGTCCGACAAATCTTGGACCACTACTAGATCCTCATCTTGATCTCCATCAAAATCTAGGGCCTCAAAAAAGTTTCAACAGCTAGTTGACACTTGTCATGACAAGAAATAAAATAAAATAAAAAAAAAGGTAGAAAAAGGAAGGATAATGAAACAAACTGGGAGGAAAAGGTGGGAGTGAGTTGGCCGTTGAGTAGGGACTAACAAACTAGAGACTGTTACGTCCCTACGCTGAAATATACACTCTGCATTTAGTGTGGGTAAATCCGGAGTGAAGAGATAAGGCCATTAAGGCCATATCTCAACAAAATCTGAATTAATGAGAGAAAAAGAAAAGAAAGAGCAAAAGTTTGATGGCCAGTTTTTATTTTGGCCTTGAGATAAGGTGGAATGGTCGGTTTTGGTGATGCCCACTCAAACAACCAACTCCGGAATGAGTTGGCAACCCAAAATGGAAAGAAATAAGAGAAGGAACAAGACGAAACACTATATTTGGCAAAACATTGAGGCCAAGTACACTAGAAATTGAAAGTCAGAGCCCTTGGGGTTCTAACTTGAAGCAAGGACCAGTTGAGACTAGCTCATGTTAAATCTGGCCGTGGATCTTGGCCAGATCTGTGACTTAGGATGCACCGAGGTACAAGATGTACCTTGGCCCACTCACATATAAATGGGACTTAAAAAAATTGAGGAGAGGACCTGAAGGCCTTTTTCGTTTCAAGAAAGGTTGTCCATTGATCATCTGGATCTAGTGGACAACATATGTAGATGAAAGTAAAGCATGGAGTGCCTCCAAAAGTTGTCCGAGTTGGTACCAACCACTCAGATTGCATGTACCTTGCCAAAATGAGGCCTAGGTGCTTCCGAAGAGGCCCATTGGTGATGGGAAGCCTTGGGGGCACCTTGGCTCACTTGGAACACATGGAAGAGGCCTAGAGGTTGGGTGGAGCATTGTGCCCAACCTATTTAGGCCAAGTGGCAGCCCACCGTACTCACATTTTCATGAGGCAAGTAGATGCTGCCCCAATGCACCAAGGAGGGCTCTGAGCTCGATCTGAGTGAGAGGAGGGGAACGACTGTCAGATTGGAGCTAGGAGAGATACTCTAGGCTAGTGAACGGAGCTAGGAGGACTGGGAGAAGTGGTGCTGGCCTAGAGAGGTGCCCTGCCATAGCCCCCAGACCGTGGAAGAGGAGGAAAGGCTAGAGTCGCCATAGCCTTGCTAGAGGGGTGGGCTCCATAGCCTTAGAGCTAGGAGGTCACCACAACCAGAGAGAGACGAAGGAGGGAGCTTGATGAAAATGAGGGAGAAGGAGGGAGAGGACAAGTGTTGCATCAACTTGAGGTGGAAGGAAAGGACTTTAAGAAAAGAGAAGACCATAGCCAAGGCGGAAGATAGAAAGGTGAAGAAGAAGAACCCTCGTACAAGGAAGTGCTTCATTGTGTCGACACCAACTATTCAAGTGACAAGGAATGTGAGTCGGAGTGGAGGAGGTATCCTCTTCTTCTTTTCCTTCTTCTTCTTTCCTTCCTCTTCGTTCTATTCACCTTCATCTCTTCCTACCTCCCCTTCGTTCTCTTCTTCTTCACCCTCTTCATCTTCTTCCTTGCCTCCTATTGGGAGACATTTTGGACTTAAACCACAAGTACACAGCCCCAACCTTGCAGTCCAAAACTTGTCGCCACAAGAAAACGAGGCCGAAACGTCAAACGCTGGGCCCGCTGTCGATAAATTCGATCGGTGGCCTCGTTTTCATTTCCCGCCTCCAAAATTTGAGGTGTCAGACCCGCGGCCCATGTGCCCATGTACTGGTGCTTTAAGTTGAGTAGTTAGTAGACCTTCACTAAAGTCTCCTTCATGTTTTCTTCATTCTTGCACTTGGCTGTATGTTTTGTCTTTTGTGCATGTGGTGAGTAGAGGCCCTGGGGGCCACTCCACATATTCCTAAGAAAAGAAAAACAAGAAAACAAAGAATTAGTGACAGATAAATGTGATGCAAAGACTTGAATTGGAATCCAGACTATATATTCTCGGCCCACGAAGACAAACTAGAGGTCTAATGTCGATCTCTGCTCCACGAGGGGTCCTTGCTAATTGGTAGTGGCCCTTCGAAAATGAGATTGGACACAATTGGGACATGCACACCCACACGCACACGCATGTGCTCACAGTGTTGGGGTATGGGGTGGCCCCAACTGTTTTCCCTCTTGCAGTTTGATTTTCATAAGCAAGGGGCATGTTTGGCCACCCCACCCTGTCCTTCCAATTTTTTATTTATTTATTTTTTGGTGATGCACTACATCACGTGTGCATGCACGTGCGCTCTACGCCACATGTGCTGCCACCCCGCGCACGGGATGCGCGACAAGGGTTGTGTTTGTCTTTGATTGTGTCAAGTATGCAGGTAAGTGATAGATGAAGGATGTATTGTGCACTGATTGGACGCTCATCGAGGATGAATAACTAAGAGAGAGATCGAACTGGAGAAACGGGTTGTGAACGAAAGTCTTGCTATGGATGATCCCGCTCCCTCATGCCTAGAGTGTGGTCCCCTTTATCTGAGATATGGGCCCTTAGGAAAGGAAGATTGTCGAGTAGGAAGAATGCAGGAAAGGGGGACAGTGTCCCAAGAATGTGCAGGAGGGTCCCCAAAAAGCCTAAGGGGCATGTAGGCGAATAAGGGAACAATGCTCGACAAAATAGAGAAATGAGAAATGTGTAAGGACCCATCGATAAGACACTGGCTTCGGAAAGCGAACAAGCCGTGAAGCCTACCCAAGTGAAGGAGGCGCTCCTTCCTACGGGACGAGCAAAAAAAAATGAGGGCAAGAAGCAGGGAACAAGGGGCACCCTGGTGAGGTAAGAAAGGCCGCTCTTTTGGACCGACTTGCATAAGTCGAAGGGTGAGTCCCTTGCCTCAACGGAGCCCGTCAGACCTAGCACACCAAAATGGATGATCGCCTCAAGGAGAACGCTTGGTGGTGTTGCAAAGGAAGGACTTTCAACGAACTCCTTGGACCGCTCAATTATTGGAAGGAGCATTTGCATGTGAACATAAATGTGGAAACGTAAAATAGACACTTCCATGGACTCGCGAGACTACCGACCCAAGAGCGAGGGCAAAGTTGCATCCCCCAAATGTCAAAGCTCTCTCGCTCAATGCCCCATCCCTATCCATCTCAAAGCACTATTGAGGGTGACCTCGTGTCGAAACGCCTCGCGCCCTTGGCATGTACGTGGGCGGGGTTCAGCCAACTGGGACCCATCCGAGGGGTCGACTAGGCTCGAAAGTCTAACAGGGTGGGGCCCTGCAAAAATCGTGGAGGTGTCGGGTAGGGGTTAAATTGACCCTCACCTACCCGAAGGGGGCGCCTGGCGCATGATCGACCGTGTACATAACCGAAGATAAGGAAATAAGGACTTGTGATTGTCCTCCACTTGAGAGAATCTGAGTTGAGGTTGGTTGGGCGCATGGCTGCGTGATTGATTCAACTTGCTTCTTAATGAGGAACGACTCTAGCCCCCCCTTCTGCAGGTGGTGGTGTTTGCCAGTCCGGGAAGGTAGTCAGCAAGTCGCAGGTCAACCCTTCCTGTTCATATGAAAGAAAGGCAAAAATTATCTAGCAGGTGGTTCATGTCCTGACCTCGGTCGGGCCCAATGAAAGTCCCTAGGGTGGATTGATTCGGCGTGGCGGGTGTTTTGGTATGATTTTTTTTTTGAACCCAGAGTCAAAAAGGGTTCGTTACACTTGCTCAAATTGCCTGAAGGAACCCATATGACAACAAATATCATCTAAAATGAACAAACCTATCTGATCAATGGACAAATGAAGGAACAAAGAGGGAATGAAGGGAGTTGCGAAACTCCTAAGAAAACTAGCTCACTCCTGGCGGCGCTTCTGGGTGCCGAGGTGCAGGGTTGTCGAGCCCCGGCCCCGGGGCCCCGGCGGGGGTCCGGGGGTCCGGGGGTGGGC
>BFEA01000247.1:1078531-1123764 GCA_003427395.1 Chara braunii
GGGGTGTTTTGGCGGGGGCGGTGTCGAGCGCATCGGTCCGGCACCGCACGCGGCGGCGCGGGACCCTCTCGGCCGCGTCACGCAGGAGTTGGACCTACCTCGTCACGAACGCGCAGATGGAGCTTTCTTAGGCCGCTCCGGCCGAGTGCGCCAGCCATACCTCTCGCGAGCCCCTACGACAGGATAGGGCCTACGCGAGGCACAACTTACCTCCACCTTACGGGAGTTGTAACCTCCCTTCGGTGGGCGTATCCCCGCCGAGCTACCAGTCCATAATACGAAAGCCACTTGGTTGCAATCGCAGAGGTGGACCAGTCGAGGGCGTTTCTCGTTCGCTGTAGCATAGGGGGTACGCGCGGTAATACGCCTACCGAACCCGCACGCGAACCGACATCTTGGGGGGCTGAAGTCCCAAGCGCGACTCATCGTCGGTCGACTAGGACGCATCCCACACCCCACGCGCACACCACTCTAACAATCACACGACAACAACACGCACACATACACACGGAACGACACAACGCAAACACGCGACAACGGTCCTAACCCCTCGGTAGCCAACCCATAACTTCCCGACGCGGAAATAGGATAGGCGTCGCGCGCGAGACTTAGTATAAAAATCGCGCGGACACAGGGCTTACTCATATCGACTCGCGATGCAAGCGCACGCAAGCGGTCGCAACGATGGCGTACCACGTGGTACCCATACTCGTGCGGTCCTCGTTAATCTTGAGGGTCGCGTTCGACACTCAAGTGTCGGCTGACACGCGCCTTGAGGGTTAATCTCTCGACGCTGGACAACCGCCAAGCGCGGTTGAAGACCACACACCCTCTTCTGCACCCTTATGCAGGGTGGGTGGTACACAGGCCCATGCCTGTGGTGGTAGTCGTCTCTCGCGGCCCTAGGGGTGAGTCCTCCCCGGGGCCTGGGCGAAAGTCAAGGGGGTTGACTTTGACGGCTGCCACGGACTACAACGTCCAACCATAGAAATCTCTAAGAAGCAACAAGACTCGCATGAACCCAAGAAGAGGGGATAGGGCAAAGGTCTCCTGGCCCTTAAAACAAAAACTCATGGCCTTGGGACACACTTCCCCTCTATGGGCGGTGCCGGCGGCCTATAATAATCCCAAGCGCTGCGCCTGCGCGCAAGCCCGGCGGTCCCATAACTTTTAGACGCCGGGGGCGGCAAGGCGTCGCGCGCAGGGCTCTGATATAAAACTGCGTGGCCGCAGGCCAACCCTATGCCAACCACTGATGCCAATCATATGTGGTAACCGCGGCTTAGGCCTCGCGATATTGAATCGCTGAAGGAACTCATCGCGAGGGATTATCCCTCACGATATTTGAACGGCTGAAGGACACGCCGTTCGGCCCTCGCAACGTTCCCGCCTTTCAGGTGGAGTGTCCCGCCGACCAAAGTAAGTAGGCTCTATGCAAGGGGAGGCTCCTCCTCTTCAGGGCCTAGGGCTTGGGGTGTCCTGGACAAGGACCTCGAATCCTGGCCCAGGACAAACGTCCGACTAAGAAAGCCCCAAGACGCAAATAGGCAGAAGGGAGGGTCCCAACTCTCACGCGGTTGTTAACATGGCCTCTTAGGCCTCTCGAACACTTATCATACGTATATCCATGCACACATACGAAAGGGGAATAGAGTTATGACGATTACTTCTCACAGGCACAGTGGGACTCCTCACAACCATGTATATGTATATGGAATCGTAGGCAACCCAAATCCAAATCCGAGCCACAGGACATACCTGCAACCACACCAAGAATCAAGCGACCAAACACGCACTACGCGGAGTCAACTCCAACCATTCTCTATGCTCATACCCCTTCGCTTTAGCCATGCAGGCCCCAACTGCCAGTCCAACCAACCTCAAATAAATACTCAGTACCTTTGTTAAATGGCCATTCAATAAAAGTCCGGGTGAAACCCTCAACAAACAGTAAAACCCACCATGGCTAAAGCCTTTTAGGTTGAGTATGGGGAATGAGTTGAAATTGAGTCGAAGACCGACGAATCGACAACCGACCTGTTATCAGTGCTAACAGATGACGATCCTCGTAGGATCGAGCCGAAACTAGTCCAAATCTTGAATCAATTCGATCAAGATGGCCTGTAACACAAGACAGGTCAATCCCCAGGCTAAACCTATAAGTCCATGGAAAATAATCCCCATATCACGATTCCACTCAAATCACCTTAATTAACTAAGCCTGAATCTACCTATAAGCCGTGCCCAAAGCAAAGGTAGACCCCGACATAATCTCCCCTATTCAGGATGGACTGCCGGAATCGCCACCTGTCAAAATATAATCTAACTCCTCTAAATCAAGAAAATTTCGGCAGCGCTTCCCGTAGGAAAAAACGCCTTTCCAAAGTTTATATCAGCCCAACTATGAAAACAGAAAATAATCTCCAACTCTGGAAAGTCAAATTTTGTCTAACTCCCTGAATTAGTAAAACTTCGGGCGGCATTCCCCTTAGAAAGGGAGATTTTTCAGATTTACACTAAGTCAGATGTGAACTCAAAAGACAACTTGAGTTCAACTTAGACAAGATTTAGCTAGCTCCTTAGTTTTGCAGAAATTTTGGGAGCACTCCCTTTAGAAAAGTGTTATTCCAAAATTTATACAAAGCTAAGTCCAGAACCTGGAAATAACTTTGACTTCTCAAAGTCCAATTTTGTCTAACTCTCTGAACTAGCAAAAATTTGGGCAGCACTCCCTTTAGGAAAGGAGACTTTCCAAATTTTTACTAAGTCAGATATAAAGAATAGACAAGTTTGAACTTTGACAATTCAAAAGTTGACTAACTCCTTGGATTTGTAGAAATTTTGGCAGCGCTTCCCGTAGAGAAAGTGGCTTGCCAAGATTTATACAAAGCCAAGTATAATAAAAGATCCCAGAAAATGCAAGAATTGATCTACGTAAAATAAAGTCAGCTCAGAAAATGCAGGAATTGACCTAGCTCCTATTGCTCTAGCACGTGGCGAGCCTCTAAAGCAACTACCTGTCAACCTGAAACCCAGACCACGTAATAAACTCACTCAGCCATATGCAAACCAAACCACAAAGGTAAGTACTCTCACCAACCCTAAGCTCCTTTAGCAAACAATAGTTCATGCTTCCTTTGTGCGGTATCCCTTCATACCCAACTTACATAAGGCATAGGCCACGGCACCTGAACTTACAGAGCGCGCCCAACTTAGCCAGGCCCAAGGTCAGAATACCTAAACTTATAGAGCGTTCTGACTTGGCCAGGTATACACAAACAGAGGGCACAACTAGTTTCTCTCTTCTTTGGGCGTCTGACTAGACCACTCTAGTCGCCTTGAACTGTTTAAATAACCAAATTATATATACCTCTCTGAACGCAGTCTTCAAAGGGACATAAGGCTGAGCCGCTCAACTTAGAACACTGCTCAGCCTGCCCACGTTTACCTCCAATTATATCTCTTCAGTTATACTCTCTTCAGTTATGATAAGCTATAGTCAGGCTACCTAAACTTATAGAGCGGCCTGACCAGCCTGTTCGTAATAGCATAGTAATACAATATAGCCAAGTTATATCCATTGGGTTCCAACATGTGCGAGGCATCGAGTCAGACTACCTAAACTTATAGAGCGGTTGATCCTCAACCAGGTTCGTTTCTCTCTAATCCAATCTGTGCGAGGCAGTGGGACAAGCTTCCTTAACTTATAGAGCGGCTGTCCCCTGCCAAGATTATCCCCTCAAAACAAGACAAGAGAAGGGTTGAACCACCTAAACTTATAGAGGGGTTCGGACCTCCTTGTTCAGAACCAAAGAAACTGAGAGAACCCCAAGTAAACGAGGCAACCCAAGGTACCTAAGCTTATAGAGCGCCTTGGGTCCCTGAAAGTCACTCACAGTCAAACCCTCACAAGTCAGAGCAGTCAGGACACCTAAACTTATAGAGCATCCTGACCCTCCACGCAATTCACAGCACCAGGCCTCCCCAAACCTATGGGGGCATCCCAGCCTCCAGAGCTTCAGGCTACCTAAACTTATAGAGCGGCCTGAGGCTTCATGCAAACCAATAATAAACAAAGCGCTGGGCTTCCCCAAACTTAAGGGGACCTCCCAACCTTAGTGACCCAGTCAATCTGCACACAATACTGCCTTCCTCCCAACCTTCCCCCAGATGCAACCATTTCATTCATAGTCTACTTTCAGGCAATCAACAAACCCTGAAACTGAGATTGCACACACACTCCTTTACTTTAGTCTGACTTGAGTCCTGACAGTCAAACCAAAATCAGAGTACATGATCCACACAATATGCTCTACGACCTCCTCATAAACCCTCGCCCGGACGCTTCACCCCGGGTAAGCCGCCTGTCCGACCGTATTCGGCAGCAATCCAACAATCCAAAACAGACTCAGCAACTGTCACAGCGAAGGTCGCAGATAAGACCGAGCACCGAGCGAGCAGTGGCCACGGCCGCGCCCCGGCAAGTGCAGCAAAATACTACGAACGTTAGCTCAGTAAACCGCGGCCCATCCAATTGCCCACTTCAGTAGGCAGCCCCCACTCCTTTCGCTGGACACACCCGACACGATATGTCGTCTGGGTTCATCTCCCTTGTCTCCGCCATAGCACCTTCCCACCGACGAGTCAAAACGACTAACTTTAACCTCTAACTTTAACACCACCACCGTCCTCGTCCCACCTCAGGGCCTCGTATCCGAGCCCTTGCTCGCTCAGTTCGACCGGGGGCGATCAAGCAATCCGTTCCACCTTACGGCCCCTGCTTCCTTCGTCGCCTGCTGCGCAACACCATCTCCCTGTAGCCCAAAAACGAACCCCTTATCCCCAAATCCAATCCCAATTTGGGGTCGCCGGCCCCGAAAACCCTCGATACGGCTCCCCCTTCCCCCTAGATTTCTCAGTAATGAGCGAACGCTTGTTTCTCCCTCCCCATCTCTACTCCATCCTTTCTCCGCTTCCTCAGGTGAACCCGGCGTACAAAGGTGCCCCGATTTGTCCGCCCCTCCCTCGGCTCAGCGCTCACCGCTGTCTGAGCTCCTCAACCGTCCCTTCCGCATCGTCGCTCCACTGCGCTGCCATTCGTCGCCCTCCGCCTCGCAGCCCCCTGGCCATCGTTCGCCATCCCAGACTTTACCTCCGCCTGCACTCAACGCGCTCCCTCGTCACACCCCGCCTCGTCCCGTCCTTTCCCGCTCGCTACTTCCTGCGCGTCGCCCGGCTAACGCTGTTGTCAACAACGGCTCGCCCGAACTGCGCAGTCCGACGGTCGTCGAATGCCGAGCAAAAACATCGGCCTGTCGGACTCCCTCCTACTTTATGCACATCGCTCTTGCGTAGGGGCCAGCTAATCTTTTCTGCATAGTCCGAACTCGCCCCCCCCCCCCTCTCTCTATTTCGCTAGCGCGCGTGCATCTAACCCGGCTTGCGTCCTGGTCCACCCACCGATCCGACCGCGGTCCCCTTAGTACCCCCGCCAACTTCTGCAGGTACCCCGAAGGGTTTCCGACCGAGGCTGCCTCCCCCTACCTCGTTTTGTGTCCGGGTTCAATCCCGGACTTACCCGGGGTCATACAGACCTCCTCTTTATCGCTCCAGATCTTACAGATGCCCCCGGAAGACATCACCTCGAGCCAGAGCCCCCACGGCCCCTTTCCCTTTTGCCCGTACCCGGCGCGATCTGCGTCCGGGTCCGTTCCGAGCTTATACAGTTAGTCGAACAGCTTCCCCCTATCTCCCACTCTCCCCACCGGCCGCGTCAACAAGTTGACCGGCCTCGAAAAAACAGGAAAAGGGCGAAGACGCAAAAGATAGAAAAAAACCCCGTTCCCTTTTTCCTCTTGCTTACCCCTAGCTCGTCTCGTGTCCGGGTTCATTCCCGACTTTCATATAACGCCCTCGCCCCGCTGTCTTACGGATCTCATCGATCCGATCTTTCCTGAGGCTCCGAAGGCTCGCGCACCTTAGCCTGCTTCGCGACCAGGGGCGGCCTTGGATCTGTCCGCCTACACCATTCCTCAGCAGCTGCCGCCGCAGATCTCCCCGATACTCCGCCAGAGTCATCACACGTGCCAACGCCCCATCGCGCCCCCAAAGGTTAGTCGGGCCCCTTTTTCATGCCCCCGCCCCGTTCCCCATCCGGGTTCATCCCTGGTCCTACCCGCACATATCCTCTCCTGCTGCATACGTCATACCCCCCGCAATCACCATGCGGACCCATTTTCCATCGGTTCAGCAACATACCCTACCGCGCTGATTTCTTAGGCCCGCGACCCGTCTCAAAACCTGCGCCAGCCCCAAAAAAGGGCAAATAATGGGGTGGGACGCGACCCTGCCCCTAGGAAGAAACCCTACCAGGACCGGGGCACCGGACCCACCCCCAGTTCCCCTTACCTCCGCAGTGTGGACCCGCGACCGGACCCCCCTCCTTCCTGACAAAACAAAAGGGGGATAGTCCCGCGGGACCCTCAACCCCTTCGCTTCTTGCCGCTCCATCGCTCCCATGTCCCCGTTAGCTGGCCTCGTTCCCCGTACCTCCGCCGCAGTAGTCCGATGTCGTAACCAATAGGGCTAAGCCCAAGCCTGGTACCAGCAGGCGCGGCCTCCCATATAACGTGGTGCCGCGCGGCGTCCCGGGCCAGGATACCGCCCGGCTACCCTTTCGGCCCAAAATTATACCCACGGCTCCTAGGTGCCGGCGCCGGCCTACCACCCTACGCCATGGCCGTCCTATACACCTATCGGCGCGCCAGCCCCACCACTAGGCCGCACGCACTGATCAAAAGCAAACTTCCATTCCCTAACCAAGGTCATAACGCGGTCCGGGTCGGTCGGCTACCCCGACCGCCCGCTCGAATAGGGAAAATCACACGCGCGCCTTAAAAATCGCGCGCCCACGTACTCCCTATCGGGACATGGCAGACCTTTGCCTACGTGCGGGCGACCTTCACTTTTTCCCGCACGGGCACTCAAAATCCAGGCTAACCGAGCCTTTTTGTCACTTGCAAAAACCAGGGCGGATACCCTTGTAAGGGTATTCGCACTGACAACGGGGTTCGGGTAGCCCCGCGGCGGGGGTCCGGGGGTGAAACCCCTACCCTGGCTTGGGCCCCGGGGATCCCCGCGTGACAACCTTGCCAGCCTGGAGGGCTTCTAGTACCATTCGAATAAATTATTGAGTGGTCGTTAGTGGGATGGTGGTGGAACCATCCAAAGGAGTATCCTCTGATTGAAGTTTGACAGATATTAAACCTGGTGTTTTTCCAACTAGTGCGAAAAAATTTAGCTATTAGAAGCATCTGCCCGAATTTCTTTCTTTTGACTATGTTAACTGTTTCAGAAAGACCTAGGTGGTTGTATATTTGGATGTCTTTTGCTGTGGTAAAGTTTTTTGGAAATGTGAATGACTTGGAAGTCGTTTAATGGGGCCCGGGAAGGTTGTCAAAGCAGAAACCCTGGCAAGGTTATCTGCCTTGTGTTTTTAAACGTCGGGCGATGTTCAACTGTTGACGAGGCTTTCTTTGAATGACTTGACTTGATGAGAACACGGTTCTTTCCAAAGTTTATTCTGACCAAGCCTATGACCGAGAGGCTAAAACTTTTTCTAAAGTCTGAATGCTTGCAACCTGCGAGAAGCGATCGTGAGGACTGGACAATATGACCAGTCACGGGTCACAGTTGGCAAGGCTGCAAGGATGTACGGTCATTGGAATGTTGAAATTTGAAACCTATTTTATTTAAAACTATGACAGCCGCGCGTTTCAAGGTCTATATGGCTAAACGAGCGACCGCGTCGTGTGTACGGCCGCGGCACAAATGGTGCGGAGGTTCACATTCATTTGTTCCAAGAACTTCCTTCGTCGGACTTGAACTCGCGTCGAGGTGGTAAAGGGGTAGTATCCTACCCTTTAGGTTGAACACACGGTAGGCTTAGGGATGGGCAGCCAGCCTGATGAGTGATAAGAGCAGGCAAGACCTGTTAGGCCACAAGCTGGGTGCCTGCTGGGGACAAGCTATTCATATTGAAGAGCTTCTCTTGATTGGTGTGGAACAGGAGCTAGCGCAGTAGGTAAACATATCAAACTTTCACCCAACAAGTACTAGGATCGAATCTCAAGGCCCCTTATTGGCGCTAGCTCCCTTTTATCGGAGCGGCCTTGGGGCCAAAGTCGTCGGAGCGCGATCGATTTCGATTGCTAGATCAACGAGATCGCGCGACCAAAATCGGATGCGCTGAGATTAACATGGCATCTGAGTAAGCATGGCATGCATAAAAGAGCAACCGCGTCGTGTGTACGACCGGGGCACAAATGGTGCGGAGGTTCACAATCATTTGTTCCTAGAACTGCCTTCGTCGAGCTCGAACTCGCGTCGAGGTGGTAAAGGGGCAGTATCCTACCCTTTAGGTTGAACACACAGTAGGCTTAGGGATGGGCAGCCAGCCTGATGAGTGATAAGAGCAGGCAAAACCTGTTAGGCCACAGGCTGGGAGCCTGCTGGGGACAAGCTATTCATATTGAAGAGCTTCTCCTGATTGGTGTGGAACATGAGCTAGCGCAGTAGGTAAACGTATCAAACTTTCACCCAACAAGTACTAGGATCGAATCTCAAGGCCCCCTTTTGGCGTGAGCTCCCTTTTATCGGAGCGGCCTAGGGGCCAAAGTCGTTGGAGCGCGATCGATTTCAATTGCTAGGTCAACGAGATCGCGTACCAAGATCGGATGCGCTGAGATTAACATGGCATCTGAGTAAGCATGACATGCATAAATTGAGAGTGGATATATATATATGTATATATATATATAAATATATAATTCAACACAAATGATTAATCAGGGGATTCTCGGGAAATTTCCTACTACTGGCATGGTAGGTGTAGTTCCAGGCAACATAGGTAAGGGAATCCTTGGTAGATTTCTTGTTGACACTACATTAGACACGGTGGATCAAGGAATTCTTGGGAGATTCCCTGTCGACACTACTTTAGGTATAGTTTCTCATAATAATCATCGACTCTTCTCTGCTTTTTCTTCCCAACCTCATCTACACGACGATTCCACACGTCGCGTTGATTGGATTCGGCACTGACCTCTACTCTGCAGGCACTTGGCGCGCAAGAGGCAGTTGCAACAACTTAACACGGCGATTCAAACAGAGCATTTTGAATTGCAGCTGAGAGGCGTTGATCAGCAGGCACTGCAATCAGGTATGGACCCTCTCTTTGTCCGGGGAGTGATCTATGCTATCGTTCATATCCCCTCTGGGCATCTTTAAATAGGTCAGACTATGCACTCCTCGCATCAATGTTTGCAGGAACATTGGCATGTTTGTCGTTCTGCTGCGGAGTTTCGGCATCGCCGGCCCTACAGTATCATGTCTTGTCAAAACCCCTTCAATTTTGCAGTCTGGCCCTTGGAACGTATTGACCCGGCCCTTTACCATACATCGCAAGGTCTTGTTGACCGTAACCTTTTTTGACTGGCTGCTACAACACGGGAAGCCTATTGGGTACGCCGGTTGTGGACTCTTTGTCCAACTGGTCTCAACGCTGTCCTGCCGCTTGCTCGCCTGCCTGCAAGAAGACGACAACGTCGTCCTCATTGGTGGACACAGACAGGCCCTCGTCCGTCAGACCATCAACAGTCCTAGCCTATTGATTTGCGTCCAGGCCCCGACTTTCAAGTCCGGTCTGCATTGCACAATCTTCTCTCACAGGCTGCTGCTCGCAATTCGCAGCAGATGGAATCTGTCATCCAGCAAGCAACGTCAGTTTGGCGTGCCCGCTTGCTGCAGTGGTTGAGCAATAATATCTCCAATGCAGATATGATTGTGCATATCCGTCAGCTTGAATGCCTGATTCGGAAGTATCAATATGTCCGCCAGCGATACACAGCTCAGTCTCGAGATTCCTTCCTTGATCATAATAAAGTTGTGCACATGCACGAGGTGTCTCAGGTAACGGGGTTGCGACAAGCCTTGCATGCACCCCAAGTGCTCCACTTGCACCCTGACCCTGATGCCGCAGCACACCTGCGTATCTGTGATAAGTTGTTTCCGCCAACTCGCGTCCAATTCTCTAATTTTACGGAAGTTGCGCTCAGTGTCACACCTGGGATCTCCATGCCTGACCCCTTAGACTGTCAATGTCGAAAAGTGTTTCCTGACTGCTCACACTTAGTCGACGGCTATGTTGTTACAGCCGACTGCGACATCATTCCTGATGATCGCCTCCCCGACTTGTTCCATGAAGGCTCGAAGTATCATCTTAATGGACAAATCGCTGATGTGCTTCAGGCTGTTAGAGTCGGCCTTGACGAGTATATTGCTAAATACTCGAGGTCGGTCTCCGAGCAGCTTCGGTCGGCCACTCTGAAAAAATTGCAGCAGTGGCGCTCAACCGTTCTCACATGTTGCCAAAGCAACATCTCATCCCCCCACACTACCACACGACAACCGCACTCCCTTCACTCGGTGCACAGGGCTTTGAGACACCTTCAACAACACTTTGCTATTGTTCCTGTTGACAAGACCTCACATAACTTGGCAATATGTTGTAAAAATTGGTACCTGTCTCATCTACCTGCTCATTTGGACAGCCCTACCTATGATGTGCCTCTTGAGTGTGTTGCAGATATCCTGGAACATCACGCGCTCTGGAATCATCGGTGGGGATATACACACAAAGACACGCTGCCATATCTGTACTATGCACTTAAAGCGCACAAATCGCCCCCCGGGCTTTGCAGTATTGTCAGCGTCACGGAGCGGAATAATCTCTCCCTGCCGCAGCGATCTCAATCAGCTGCGCCATTTGTTCATGCAGTCCACCATCGACCTCCCCACAAACCCTTGGCCAGTACTACCGTCGCTTCTRCCCKCCTCAGYGTTGCAYTACAAGGAGTCATTGAAACTCTCCGTGAGAAGGATAATGTGTTGTATCAGCAAAGCGGTGTGAGACGGTGCTGGATCGTGCAAAGCGCTGAGGAGGTGATGCTTGATCTCAAATGTAATTCCTCTTCTCTTTGTAACCATGCTCCTCGCACTGTTGATTTCACAACTATGTATACCAATCTTCCTCATGACCGTATTTGTCATAATGCATCAAAAGCGGTTGAGGAAGCCTATACATATGCCTTACAACAACACGCACAGGGGCGCACACATCCTCCTACCCTTAGCATGATTGTTAAAGGGCCCCGTCAAGGGGAGTGGACGGTTGATACCGGACCAAACACCTTGACCGTTTCCCAAATTCTTGAACATCTCCATTTCATTGTGACAAACACTA
Source organism: Chara braunii (assembly GCA_003427395.1). Taxonomy (NCBI): domain Eukaryota; kingdom Viridiplantae; phylum Streptophyta; class Charophyceae; order Charales; family Characeae; genus Chara; species Chara braunii. The sequence continues at coordinate 1,089,834 of BFEA01000247.1, forward strand.
TCTTTATGCAGCGGAGGCACCTTGCGACATCAGCTGATTGGCATCCCGATGGGGACTAATTCTGGTCCGGAGATAGCTAATTTGACATTGTATTGGGATGAGGCTCGATTTGTTGATGACCTCCAGCAGTGTGATCTTCGAGCAGCTCAACGGTATGCGTTCACATACCACTTGATCGATGATGTTCTGTCATGGGGACACCTGCCACCACCGTCAGAACACTATGGCGTCGAATGGAAGGAGACCACAGCGTCGGATGGCTCTTGCACATTCTTAGGTGAACGCCTCCAAGTCCGCCCTGACGGTTCCCTGCGTATGAGTGTCTTTGACAAAGCAGCTGAATGGAATTTCCCTGTTATTCGTTATCCTAGTGCTACGTCTAACGGCCCTGCACACCAGCCGGCTGGAGTGTTTACAGGCCAGCTTACTAGGTTTGAGTATGTCTGCAACAACTGGTATGATTTCAAAACTGCAGCAGCGATGCTCACACGCCGCATGCTTCTTCGCGGGCACTCTCCAACAACGCTTGCGAAAGGATGGACTTCCTATATTCGTAAACGTCAACACAGGTACCCTGCGCACGTGACCCGCCTCTCCAGCTGGTGCCGCAGCATGCTTCGATGGTATATTCATCACCTGCTTTCTCGGGTATCCACACACTGTCCTCGGACTACGCCTGTCACAACCCCTTCTTCATTATCGGCGCCTGTCACACCTATCACAACCTCTTCTTCATTACTTGCGTCTACCGCACCTGCGTCCTCATCAGTCTTAGTAACCCCTTCCGTGCCGTTTGTGACCCTGACTGCTCCTTTTCGATTCGCAGCCTCTTCCTCATCGGCCTTGGTTGCTTCTGATTCCGCAGGAGCAACTCGACCCGCAGCTGCTGTGTCCCCCTTGGTCTCAGTGTGTTCCTCCATGGCATCCGGTGCCATCGCAGTTGTGTCACCCTTGGTCTCAGTGTGCTCCTCCATGGCATCCGTGACCACCATAGTTGCTTTGTCGCCCTTGGTCTCGGTGCGTTCCGCCATGGCATCCGTGGTCGTGCCTGCATTACCACTTGCAGAGTCCCCTCTTCGGGTCTCACCTACGACTGGCCCCCCTGTCTCTGCTTCAGCCATTTCACCACCCCTGACTTCATCCCCCCCGTCTTCACGACCTATATTTCCCCTGGTTTTATCGTCGTATGTTACCCACCTTCCGACAACTCTACCACCCCTGTCTTCACCACTTTTACCTCCCCTGGTTTTGTCTCCATCCGTTACCCCTCTTCCTAATCCACAAACCACTTCGTCCACACAGACTCCGTCATCATGTTCTGCCCCTGCAGAAAGCCTGCTTCGCCGTCCTAGACGCCGACTTTGACCTACTTCCCAACCTCAGCTTACTCCCCTTTCCTCCATCTCTGTTCTTGGACGAAGAAGAACCCGTTCATTCTCCCCACCACGACCCTCCCCAACATCTCGTCCTCGTCTTTTGCCGCCCCAAGCATCCTTACCACGCCTGCAACGCTCTTCGACTGCAGACCTTTCTGCAACGCGGCAAACACAAAACAGGAGGGATGATGGCGAGGGGCTATCCGAGGATGAACTTGGCAAGGGGACTGTAGGAGATTCTGTAGAAAATCCGCCTGACTGGCCTCCACCGAATCTGTGTGGTCTCTCTGCTACTAACATCTGCCTGCAAGCCTATCGTCGGGAACCATATACTCACTCTGATGTCTTGGCCATTGCTTCCGATCTTGATGCTCAGGAACGTGAGTTATATGGCGATAACCCGACTCTGCATCCCCCACAGTATAGTAATTACACTCGACATGGGGGATTCAATGTCTCTGTTTTGGAGACTGCTTTGATAAGGCGCCGGCTTGATATGCAGCGTGCCCCTTCGGGTGGCGACCCAGACCACTGTTCGCAYGTTTGTGCCTATATTCTMCATAYTCCTGGCCACTACACCGCTCTTGTCCGTGCCTCTGGTTCTTGGGAATTATGGAATGGCGGTGCTATGGTGCAAACTATTACTGCCATCTGTGATCTCGTGCGTAATTACCCTAACCTGCAACTGTTCCAGGTCATTGACCCTATGGGTACCTCGTGTACTTCCATGCCCACCTCTATGCCTATCTCTGTGCCTGCCTCTATACCTGTCTCTGTGCCTGTTTCTGTGTCTGTCTCCTTCCAGAATACTGACTTTGTGGGTACTACGTGTACTTCCGTCCCCGCCTCTGCACCTGTCTCAGTGCCTGCCTCCACACCCGTCTCCATGCTCGTTTCTGTGTCTGTCTCCGTGCCTACCTCCATGACTGTCACCGTGCCTGCTTTAGTCTTCATTCCCCCACATGCTGCATTAACACCTTGTGACCTCCTTCTTTGTGAGATCACTGACACAGTTACACTTGGTTGTGGAAAGCATCGACTTTGTCGACATCACTACAACYRTAYMATTTTTCGGGCCCGCTGTCGGCAGGGATGCCACCTGTATCCGGATTGTGAACATCCTCTACATCCAGATGCAGTATGTCCCATCTGTCCCTGCGGGCGCTATAGTGAATGTGTCTTTGTTTTTTATTTTTATCCTTTGATTCAGTGTAATTTTTTTTTGTAAAACACTGAAAGAAATAATAATACTGTGTAACAAAGAATAAGAGGACACTGTTTTGTGTCATTCTGGTTTGTTTGTCTCTTTGCCTGTCTGTCCTTTCATTTTTCTTTTCTTCGCTCATCTTATTTCTTCTTCGACTTCACGTGCTTACGCTCTTAGTCAATAGTTTTATGACTATATATATATATATATACGTTACCTGATCGGACGTCCGGACCCCCCTTGACCGTCCAGGGTTGTCCAATCGGACAACTGGTCGGTCGTACGCCCGAGGCCCTATGTCCTATCAGAGGGGAAATTGGGGGGGGGGGGGGGGCGCTTCCATGGGGAATCGGGTGCCGTGAGGGTGAGAAGCGGGCAGGGGCGAAGCGGGGGGGCCGAAGGGAAAATTTTTCGAGGCCGGTAGGGCCTCGAAAATCGAAAACGAAAATGCCCCGATCTGGGCTGTCAGATCTTTGAGATTGACGGTCCAAATCGGGCCGATTTCAAAATCGAATTCCAAGGCGTTGAGGCGCTCTCTCACGCGCGACTTCGCCTTGCCCTGTCGGTGAAGTTCGGTGTTGCAGTTGCCGAACTGCGACGCCCAACGAATGCAACCCACGCGTCATCGCCCGCCCGCGCAAGGTGAGTTTGGTTCCCTTCGTACTCCTCCAAATCTTCCTTTCGTCCTCTGCCTTTTGTTCCTCCCCTCCTCCTTTTGTTCCTCCTCGTCCTTGTTGTTGTCCTCCTCCACTACTCCTCCATGGGATCTTCCCCCTCCTCGTCGTCCTCGTAGTCCTGGTACTTTCTCTCCTTCTCGTCCTCCTCTTATTCTTCCTCGTCCTCCTCTTCTTCCTCCTCCTCCTCGTCCTCCATCTCCTCCACTTCTTCTTCCACCTCCTCTTCCTCTTCTTCCTCCTCTTCTTCCTCGTCTTCTTCCTCCTCCTTCTCCTCTTCTTCTTCCTCTTCTCGATCCTCCTTCTCCTCCTCCTCCTCTTCTGCCTCCTCATCCTCGTCGTCCTCGTTGTAGTCCTCTTTGCTTTGTTTTTCCCGCACTCAATCCATCCATCCATCCATCCATCCATCCATCCATCCATCCATCCATCCATCAATCAATCATTCATTCAGTCAATCAATCAATCAATAGAATCAATCAACCAATCTATCAATCAATCAATCTATCGATCAATCAATCAATCAGTCGGGATCCCGTCGAATCGATTGGTTCTCGAACCAATCATTGATTGATAGATTGATTGATTGATTGAGTGAGTGAGTGACTTCCAAATTTTTTTTATTTTTTTTTTTAAAGGCGGAGGGGGGGGGGGGTTCGATGTGACCGAGCGGTGATGGTGGAGGTTCGGCCCGCTCCCCATCATCCTTCTCCTCTTCCTCTTCTTCCTCCCCACGGTGCTCCTCACCTCTTTGCCCTCCTCTTGCTCGTCCTTTTCGCCTCCATCCCCTGCCTCGTTCTTCTACGTGGATGGATGGATGGATGGATCAGGTAGGTAGGTAGGTCGATAGACAGGTAGGTGGGTAGATTGATAGATAGGTAAGTGAGATAGGTTAGATAAGATAGATTTTATAGATTCATAGATTAGATAGGTAGATAGATAGATAGATAGGTAGGTAGAGAGGTTGGTAGATAGGTAGGTAGACAGATAGATCAATAGATACACCCCACCATTACACATCGCACACCGTATCTGATTTTTTTTTTTTTTTTGGCTCATAACAGCCTGAATTTTTTTAGGGGGGGTCCCCTAGTGGTGCGCAGACCCCCCCCCCCCCCCCCCCCCCCCCCCGTTTTTTTTTTTTTTGGCAAAACAGTTGTTGTCCGATTTTTCGGACATCTCCCCCCTGACCGTCTCACGGAGACGTTCGGGGGAGACGTCTCCCCAGCGGACAACTGACAGCCTAGATATATATATAGTTTAAAGAGTTCAATTTCATCGGGAAACGAACTCAGGTTTGTACTTTGCGAGTTTGTGAGCGTGAGGTTGAAAGCAACGACAGTTGGCTTATGCCAACGGTTAAACTTAACCCCCCCCCAAAAAAAGCGACGAACAAAAGCCCAAGCGCCAAATGGAGCGCTCGGAGGGGACAGGGATAGTCCCTGAAAAGGAGAAAACGGGAGCCCGTTTCTAAGGTGCAACTCGTTTTTAGGTAAATCCTTTTATAGCTTTTTTTTCCTTCTTTTTTCTCTTTATTGTTCCACCCACGACTTTGGAAAAGGGAAGGGGATCCGTTTTGGGGCAATGGGCGGCCCTCCATCATTCTCTACATGCACAACGGCAAAAAATATGGCGGTGTATCTTTCCATGTTCTAGTGGAAGATTCATTCCGCGGAGTCCGTGGGGCAGCGTGAGTACTGAGGTAAGTTGATTCCGTTTCTCTTCTTATTCTTTTTAGCTTATTCCCCCTCCCCACGTGACTCACGTAGGCAGGAGAGGGAGGAAGTTGTGAGAAGCAGTGGGATTTGAACCCGCGGCTGCATTTTAGCAGCCACATGTTGGTTGCCCTGAGAGACAAACGGGCAGGCAGATTGGGGTGAATGAGCTGCCATTATTGCAACGTTAAAAAAAAAAAAAAAGTTTGTAGGAACTTGAAACGAATGGGCTGGTTCCACCAGCCTTAACCTCCTTGGTTTCAAGGAGGAAGCTGTTTGGAACCACGACCCACGTCCCTTCACCCAGATGCTAATATTATGGGTCGCAGGATTGTTGATCCTATGGCCAGAATCGTACCGTGTAAAGGGATGGAAGTTGAGAGGAAGTTGGGCGGGGGGGGGGGGGGGGGGGGGGGGGGGGAGAGAGAGAGAGAGAGAGAGAGAGAGAGAGAGAGTAAGGAGAGGAGCGGACGTACCGCTCACAAACTGCCAGCTGCCCTCCCCGTTTTCAGGGGAGGGCAGAGGAAATGAGGGGGTATTGTTAGAAGTAGCAGTACATACCTGGCTAGAATAACACCGAGGCCCCTTGCCGTTTGAGAGGGTTGGGTTTTCCTGATTTTCTTTCTCTATTTTCTTTCAAAATGCAAGCATCCTGGTGAGGACACTTGTTTAAACGAGGTGCAGCCTCTGGCAAGGGCTGGCAGAGGCAACTATCAAGCTCCCATTTTTAGAGGGAGCCTGGAAATGAAAGGTCACCTATCGGAAAAGGTCAAATACCTTTTCCACGATGTATCTGCCTTGGGAAAAATGTCCAGGTACATCAAACTGAAAAGGGCTATATTTTTCAACCCCTTATTAGAAAAATAAAAGAACCACTGTTTTAGAAATCCTTGGAATTCAGTTATCTCGTAGAAATCCGAGATAGCCTGAATAAAGAAAAGAAAAATGAAAAACAGGGCAGTTAAGGAAACTGCCCCACTAAGTCTGTCACTGTTGTGTGGCCACAATTACCCCTTGATCTTGTTGTAGATCAAGGGCTGACTGTGACCCCACGATTTTGTCTGGGGACTGAGTGATGGGCAGCACTTCTCAGCCAGTATAGAGTCAGCAGCTTTCCCTCAACTGCCACACAAAGCACTCGTGCTGCCAGTGTGTTGTTGAACACTCAAGTGCTGGAGGAGCTGTTGGAGGAGAGGCTGGAGAACTACTGGGCTGGAGGAGGCCCTGAAGGTCTGCAGAGGTGCAGCTGGAGGAGGAAGCAGGGCAGCCATAGCTGAGGCAGGGGGCACTCTGCTCCAGCCTTAGGCTCAGGCTGGTACTGGCCCTCTAGGACCACTCTGCTGGACCAGGATTGTAAGGAAGGGCTTGGAAGAACACAAGTTCTATTATTTTTGCAGCAGGTCTCATCGGCAACAAGGTGTTTTTCAGATCGGCGCTGGTGGAGGTGCTAATTGTGCAGCAGGTTGCACCCCATTCGGTGGGGTTATGATGCAAAAATTTATGACGTCGACAACTTTTTTTTTTTTGCGGCTTTATGCTGCAGAAATTGCAGCACGGCCTGTGGTGCTAGGTGGAGGGGAGATGCTGCCGATTGTTTTTGGCACTGTGGACCCTTCTTTTTGTGGGTGTCAGGTGGTGGTGCTGCTGTGTGACCTGAGGCTGGATTGGACGACGCGGCGGTCGACCACTCTCTTGATTTTTTTGAGTGATATTTGGGCAATGCATGGGACCTTGGTGGACCAGCGGGATTTGGTGGTGGTACTGGCGATTGGTGCACATTTTGGACTTGGTTCCAAGCGGAAATTTGCGGAGCACACACATTGTTTTTTGTTTTAACTACGGTTGAGCACACACCGTCGGCAAGTGGGACCATTGGCACTACCCTGCAGTACTACTGGTTTATGTTGGAAACAGCGGGACTACTTGGAGTGTGCGTGTCTGAGATGTTGATTGTTGGGGGCTTGCGGTACATGCGGTTTTTGCATCCTAGTCCGCCGTTTTTTTTGGAGGGCGGGAACTCAAGGGGCTTCGGCAGTTGGGGCTACTCTGTGCCATGGGTGGTAGCGTGAAACTATCCGGGACCACTTGGGCCGACCTAGGACCAGTTGGGACCAGCGCAAGACAGATGACATTTTTTTAAGGACGTGTGTGACTTGCTGTGCTCACTTGTGGGTGTACCAACTGTGAGACGGATAAGTGAGAGGTGTATTGAGACCTTTGGCTGGGCCCGAGACTTACCTTGGGGCTGCAATTTTTTTCAGCGGCGCTCATCTCTCTTCACTTGGCTTTCTTGAGTGATCTAGGTAGCAGTTCGAAACCACTTCACTGAAGTTCAGTTGGATGACTCATATTCCCTTCACTCCTGAGTGTATCAACACATGGCTACCCGTTTTGTTTTTAATACTCTAAAGAAAAGGTAGAGCAGAGTTGCGGGTGTCGTGCATGGGTGAACAGTGGGCCTGACTCGATTGTGGGGCTCTTTGGAGTTTTTTGAATGCGTTGATTTCCTGGTGTGCGAGTGGGTAAGAAGGATGTATGCAAAAGGGAGATTGAATTTTGCCCATTCAAATGGCGGGGAGGTTCATTTTCCAACCTTTTCGTTTGCATGTGTGCCATCTGAACTCGTGATTTTTTTTAAAGAGGAAACCAACGGGCGCCTAGAAAAGGAATCGATGACAACGAAGAAAGACGAGGTGCAATGAGCTTAGCCCTTTCCCAAGGCCTCCCATTCTGTCCCAAACGACCCACATACCTGCACACATCCAAATGAGTCTCTTTCTCACCTCTTTTGATCCTTTCTCTCGTGTAAGTCATTCTCTCTGTGAAGGGGAATGGGGTGATCGATCCCGCACATACTCTAAGGGCTCCCTTCTCTAGGAAGAATCTGGGGCGGGGGCTCGCTGCTTTGGGAGCCGACCTTGTTATCGCCCTAGACTTGGGGGTACTTTGCCGGTTCGGTAAAGACGGCCCAACTTTTTAGATTCAAGTCTTGCACTCGGGCGAGGAGGAGTACTCCAGAGCACTTCCTAGAGGGTTGGATGCGTCACGACTAGAGGTGGGCGTCGGTCCGCCTGCAGTTTTGAGCGGAAAGGAGGCTGAATTAGCAAACGCTTCAGGTGGCTGCTCTAGGTGCCATCGACGATTTGGAAGGTTGACGCCATAAGAAGCCCAACCTTTAAGGAGTTCACTTTTGAGCGGGACATATGTAGGTCCCTTTACTGTGGGAGGTTCGTGCGACAAGAAGTGAGAATCTTGAAGGGGTGAAAGACTTGAAAGAAACCCCGCAGATGCAGTGACTCTGGTTGCTAGTCAAGGATAGTTTATTAGTCAGCGGGCGAAAAGAGTTTAGATGTACATAAGGTTTAGGAACTTCTGGATGTTATTTCCTCGCTCCCTTTTCATATGGCTACGACACTTGCAGTTATTGCCCTATTTCCAAGCAGGGAGGCTGCTGCAAGGCACGCAACAACAACGGGAAGACAATGAATTTGGATCATGTGGGGCGTATGGTTTATGATCCGGTCGTTGTTTCTCCACCAGGGAGAGAGTTGAGGATGGACTGCGGTTCAGTGAGAAACCCGCCACAAACTTACCTTTTTATAACCTCAGCTCTAGCACACAATTCCTCGAACCAAGTTTTTGTTGGGTTCAACGACCGGAAAGGCTTGACCTCCACATTGTCTACGGATTTGAGGACAAACAGTTACGAGCGCATTTCGGCAACGAGATCCGGTTGTTGTATCTAAGATTCTTAGGCTTATTCTCCATTATGACGCTCACATAGGCCCATTCGAGGACATTGAGTTTTACGAGCTCATTCACGCTAACCGTCTCGACTATGTGGTTAGACAGACTTCCGATGGAGTTACTTATTGGCTCGAGGTACGTAATCTATGTCGGCTTATTGATGCTTGATGTGACTTGGCCATGTTGACAGATGGAGGGTAGCAATTATAAGCCTGGGGATGAAGGAGTTCACTAATTTTGCAATTAGAGTTCTTACTAACGGGTGTGTTGTTTTGTTACCCAGATGACAAACATCTCGGCGATTGCCCTGTTTTTTGACACGCACGAGGCAGCCAGTGAGTGGCTGTCAAATTCAAGAGGACGACAACCCAACTTAGTACGAACCGGGTGAGTAGTTTACGACCCGTCCGTCGTGTTCACCGCGAGGGATGTCACAATTTTGGAGAGGTAGCTTGAGGAATCTGCCGCGCAGTTGCATTTTTCGAACCCGTGCCACAAGACACATTATTCATTGTGTGTTTGAACCGCAGAGGCGGAACGGAGTGTTGCACCTCTTGGTTCTTCATAGTGATGAGTGTTCGCTGCATGCAGGAACGACCCCAAAGATACATTGGTTCTATCTCATGGTGCTTCTCCGTTTCAACGAGCGACATGGTCCATTTTCTTTTATCCAATACTATCACTTTATTTGTGCCAACAGGTCGGGGTGATTTGGATGTGACACCTTTTCCACTGCGGAGATTGAAAGCGAGGAGCGTCGACTGTGGGAACTGATCAGTGGATGATATGTTTTCTTTTGTGGACAGATGGACGACGGTTGGTGGGATCTCACCCAGACACAATTTTTGTTGGTACGCAACATGCTCAACGTCGGCCTAATTGCAAGAGCGGAGCAACTTTTGTTGTTTTAGGATGAGGCCCTGACTCAATCGCTCGGATTTATTGGGATGCTCAGAGATGAGCAGCGGTTTTTCCAAACCTTGCGTGCAGATGTTCATCCCAATATGTCACGACTTCCAAACGAGTTTCATGGATATACCTTGTTTTTCCATCGCGCAAGTAAGCCTCGAGTGTCTCTTGTGGGTAATTGTGAGCGTAAGGATCACCTCATCTAGTGATTGCTTCGGCGTAGTTCGGATTCAGAACTTCGCGACACAACACCTTGTTGGGATGAGCCGTCCTTTTTGGGCCATAGTATGGAGGTTGGCCTCTCGGATAGCCGCTCTTTATGGTACACGGATGTTTCGGGTTGTGCGGAAGAATCGTGTCACGACCTTGACTTTTGATGACGATGAAATTGCACGCATGGACCTTTTGGAGGCTCATGCACAAGGGGCGGGGGGCAACTGTATCGTGGACAGGCGCGACTTTTAAGGAAATCACATCAGTTGTTCCGTCTAGAAATCTGAGATTTTCAGCTCAATGAGGTAATTAMAAAAAAAAAAAAAAAAAAAAAAAAAAAACACTTTTTAAGTAGTCAGGACCAACCGAATGGATAGTATTCGGATTACCCCGATGATCTCTCTATATGCTTCGGCATTGAGGGGTAATCATACGCGTGGGATAAAGGCTACGCGTGGGTGTTGGTCAAGGCATAATATACTCCACTTAGGATGGCAGGAGTTTGTTGTGGACGGGTGGTAGGATAAACTTTTGGCACATGAGAGTGCGTCAGCCGATGACAACGCAAAAAGCAGTAGATCCACTCATTCAATAATTTTGTTAACTCCACCATTCTAAAGAGTTGTGCATGAAGACGACACAATTGAGAACAAGAGTAAAGAGGGAAAGATGAAGTACACCTTGAGCTTAATAGAGTTTTCCCTTGAACCTTCTAAGGTGAGACGCAAAAACCTTGTACACGGGTAGACTTTCATATCAAGAAGAATAACTTACTCCTTTTGGATACGTAAAAGGCAGATAAGAATAACTTTGGCAGTCCAACTCATCAGGTCAAACTCAATCTAGATTGTGTTCTACGTCTCGTAGCCGAAACCAATCGAATACTGACCAAGCTAAATATATTGATTCTTTTTTGTGGATTGTTTTGTTTTGTTTTTGGCTGCAGCTTCGTTTTGCTGATGATTTGGGACGCGCGATAGTCATAAAAACTATCCGAGTATCCTCTTGTATGTATATTTCTTGAACTGGATTTTTGTGATGTTAAACCACCAGTACCTCCGCCAGTGTTGGGAAAATAGGGAAAAGTGACAGTTTTCCCTAGCTCCTAAAAATTCGGAGGCCGGGCCCGACGATGGCTGCCGTTAATAAATCTGATCGGCGGCCGTTATTTCGTTTCGGCCTTCAAAAAGGTCGGAGACCCACCTGAGGCCCTCTGTTTTCCCATGCGGCAAAGGTACTAGTGGTTTAACACACCCTTTTGAAATTGCGTGTCTAAGGGAGTAGGATCAATTGGGGGTTCTCGCTTTGTTGAGACCGTCCTAGTCGATCGGCACACACTCCGTACCTAGGAGATCAGCGCCCTAGGGAACGGACGACATCCGGGTTCAGATCATGCTTTAACCAAGCATACCTATACCACAGCTAAACGAGCAAACACCCTCGGCTGACCTACCTCTGCGATTGCATGTACAAGCATTCGTACGTGGGTCAGTAGTTCGGTAGGGATACACCCCTAAGGGTGGTGACAACCCCTTATGGAAGGTAATTGTGCCTTGTGGAACCTGTCCTGTGGCAGGGGACCACGAGAGGTACAACGGGCGCACCCGGCTAGAGCGGCGAGGAGACAACCCCACCGCGACCATCCTGACTGGTTGCATGTTGTTTTTACACGTTGCTCCCAAGGTGTCTCGGGTTTTGTTTTATTTAACTCCTGCGTGACGCAGCCGGGAGGGCTCTCTCGCCTTTCGTGAAAAAGGCGAGGGACGATCCGCTCAACATCATGCCGGTAACGACGCCCTGGAGACGCTTAGGCTGTTTGGGGTCGTGCAAGGGGAAATACGTATCGACTGGTGGTGGGTATGTAAACCAGAAATTAAGAATGAGAGGGCTGCATTGCACGCGTGAGGGTGATGGCGATGGTGGTCTTCGGGTGATGAGGACCACACTGTGGGGTAGACAGGGGGTGATGAGGAGAGGTGTGAGACACGTACCTGGTGTATGCTGGCAGTCTGCATTGGTGTTGACGTCACGGACATTGGTCTTCAACTTCAGTGTGTTCCTGTTGCATGAACGTATGTAGGATAGATAGGCTGAGTAGTGTGGGCTGGGCGCTGGGCGCTACTCAGTAGGAGCGACATTGGATACTATGTTGGTGTGGCCAGAGAGCGTTGGCATTGGCACTTGACTTCAATGTATTGATCTTATTTGGATGGTATATTGGTGCATTGTGCTCTTTGCTTGGTACATGACTATTTGGACTTCAGCGTGATTTTGCAATTTGGATTTCTGTCTATCGCTCTCGCTCATATTCCTTGCAGCAGCTGTCGGGTTTGGCTGGGGGCAGCTGGGCGCGGCTACGGCCAGCCGTTTGCAGGCTCTGCCCTAAGCTACCCATTCGGCCACTTGAGTGTCTTTTGCTGCTGCAACCCTCAAAAGTCACTGCCCCAGGTAAGCACCGGCCTCACGGGGCTCCCAAACAGACAAGTGCCCTGGCGGGCCACACACACACTCAGACAGGCACACGGACCAGCAAGGACGCACACACAGACTTAGAAAACTCAGTAGAACGCGGAATCTCAGCAAGGCATACATTTCTGTGTTTTGGCAGGTCCTTACACAGTCATGGATGCAGCTCCCACGCATTGTGCATGTTATGGTATTGATTTCATCTTCTTTTAGACCGGAGTTAAATTTTGGTCTGTTTTGGAGGTAGAGTTGAGTTCTGTTTTGTCAACCATGGGGAGTTAGATAATGGTTGGATTTGGAGCACCTGCAATCAGACTCGCTCTCTTCTTCACTTGACGTACATGCAAACAGATGGCAACTCACGGTGGCGCATAGCGCCCACTCAAAGCTCATAGATATAGAAAACGAGAACACAGTTCAGATGCAAACTCGCTTCAACAGGCTATGGCGCATTAGCGCCTGTACATCCCAACTCTGGATACTGTGTCCAACACCACTGTTCGCACACACTCAACTCTGGATCACACTGAATACCCCACACACATTCACTGTAGCACACACTCGTACGCACGCACTAACTCCTAACACTAGCTATGGCGGCTATGGTCACCGGCTACTACTGCCTATGGACACCCTGCCTCTCTTCAGCCCGCTTCGACTTCGGGCAACCTGCAGACCACCTCGCACAAGACGCTGGGGCAGCGCTTCTGCATGGCTTCCGCAGCGAATGAATGAATGGCTGGACGCTGCCTCTTGATTTATACTTCTGTAAGTCGTTGGTCTGCCCTTTTCACCGGGCCCATGGTGCACACAGTCCCTCATGGTACTTGCTGACTGTGCAAAGTGGGACTGGGACTGGGTACTGCTGACTAAGCGAAGTTGGACTCGCCACTTGCCCGCTTGCCTCTGACTAAACGTGAGAAACTCTCGAAAGGCCACTTCCGGACCTTCCGGAAGTCTGTGGACTTGGCCTTTCGGGACTGTGGCAGCTACGACCTTGATCTTTCAGGACTGTAGAAGCTACGACCTTGAGCTTTCAGAAACGCTACAGCTACGGCCTCTACACAGCTATGACCCCTACTCGACAGACCTACAGATCGAACCTCTACAACTACACAGACCTACGACAGACAACAACCAAGTACCAAAACACAGGTCGCGGGTTCAACACTCAGGGGTCAACTCGATACTGTACACGGGTAAGGTAAGGTCGGGGGATCAACTCTGGGCCCGCATCTGTGACTGCAAAAGGTGAAAACCGTTTCACACCTTTCACTATACAGAACGGTTGCAAGTTTGTCTGTCTGCTGACAAAAAGGTTTAAAATTTGTGGTCTCTTCGCCTTTTTCTTATCCTTCTCTGCTTTGATCCATGTGCATGCTCACATCTTTATGAATGCATATTACACACACCCATGGCAACTTTAGCCGCAGTATACCTGGTGTTAGTGTGGTTGTCTGGAGCAAGAAAGAAATGTTACTCCTAATTTCCTAAATAGTCTTTTCTTGTTGTCTATTAGGGCGCTGTGGCTGTCTTTGTCGGATGTTGAGTGTCAAGTACGGCACTTTTTTATTCCCCTTGATTTATGTCCTGCCTTACTCCCAAGCAAATCCATTTCCGGTTTATTGCAGCTCAATGGCCCTTCTCCGAATCTTTGGCATCAGTTGCTCTACTCTCATTCTGCTTGCATCACAGTTCTGCTCTGTTTCTTTCGTGCCCTACACTTCTCCTTCTTCTTTTCCTGTCTTCTTCTGTCTTTCCATTTTTCTTCCTTCTTCCTTCTTCTTATTTTGCTTCTTCTTCTTCTTCTTCGTCGCCCTCTTCATCTTTTTCTTTGTCTTCTCTTTTTTTTTTCTCCTTCTTTTCTTCTTCTTCTTGCACAAAAAGAGATGAGAGGAATGTGACGTTGCTACTGGTTTATGATTGTTTGATATCTATTGACATGCTCGTGGCTTCTTGTATGTTTTCCTGCTTCAATGTTTAAGCCTTAAGCCTGGGACTGTAAACATGGAGTGTTTGGCTGTCAAGAGACGCTTTCCTCGTGAAGTGCTTTTGTGCAAGGTAAACGCAGGCTCATCCGAAGGTCTTACTTGTTTGTCTTGTGAACGTTGATGTAAGTTGGTCTGCTCTTGGTATTTGGCCTTAGTAACCACAGTGGTATTTGCCAATAAGATCAATGCATGTGATGAATGCTTGATTAGCTTTTGGTCCTTATGTTCCCTTTCTTTCGAAATGAGCCCACTTTTGCACCTCTCTCTTCTTTTAGTGGACAATTGATCCCCAACTCCTCATCTGGGTAGAACTTGGTCACTTCTCTCTCCTGCTGGAGAAGATTTTTCATCTTGCCGATGGTATTGCAAGGAAAATGAGCGATGGTGAAATGACAGAAATCCAGAATGCAAAAACACATTTGAAAGCCAGAAAGTCCAATGCTGTCCAGAAAGCAGAAATGCAGTGACATTCCACCAATGGAGAACCAAAGCTCCGAATCTGAATGTCGATGAGAGCATACTCTCGCCACCACCAACATATGTATCCAGAGCCCTTCCTCCTACTTGGCGCTCAGCGCCCAGACTACAATCACACAGCTACTGGCAGCCTACGAATTGACAATGCAACTTGTTGACGTCCGCAGCAACAACCGAAGTACATGAAGATGTTGACCCTGTAGACCATCGCCAAGACCAGGTACGTGCCCTCACATCATCATCCTCATCTCTCTCTCTCTCTCTCTCTCTCTCTCTCTCTCTCTCTCTCTCTCTCTCTCTCTCTCTCTCTCTCTCTCTCTCTCTCTCTCTCTCTCTCTCTCTCTCTCTCTCTCTCTCTCGTCTTCTCTACCCACGTCTTCCTCCACATACACGAAGACCACCGCCACCTCCCGCTATCAAAGCCGAGCCCGGCTATGGTCGGGCTGGCTATGTCTCTGCCCTCAGCAGCGCCCTGCCTCCCTTCGACGCCCGCGTGTGCCTGCCTTGCACCTAGCGCTAGCGCACAGCGCACAGTGCACAGCCCGCGAGCTCACGCTCAAGCAGTGCTGCTGCATGCACTGTGTAGTGCCCGAATGTATGCCCTGTAGCCCTGCCCTTTCCTATATGGAAAGTGGCAGGGCGCGTTGCCGTCCACTTCCTCGTGAGGCCGAGTTTCCAGTAGTTTCAGTCTCGGCCAAAGTGTCTGTGCCCAGGCCCCCTGTTCAGACAGTGGCCTGGGACCGACTTGGTTAGGCATTTCACCACGAAGCTGGGAAGAGCCTGGAAGGCTAGCAAACATTTCTGATTCTCACGAGTAAGAAGGATGTAACCAACTGGCGCGTGGCAACTATCTGGCGCCCACCAAGATTTGCAAAAATTGACGAGTCCAGGGCTCATTGAGATTCAGGGGGCCCGCCTTCACTTAGGGCGGGAACACGCCTGCGGCAGGGCCTTATGCCGACATGCCGAGGGTAAATCCTTCCACTCCTTCCTCCTTTACTTCGATAGTCCCTATACAGCAGGCTGCTTCCGTTTCAAATTTCTTTCGTAACTTGAAAATAATACGGGGAGCAGTCTTCATTAATTATTCTCTTGTAAACCACCGGTCTTCTTTATGATCAGTATGATGTCTGAACCGCACTCGATACTGCATTTGCGGTTTCGGAGGGTTTCCCCTTCCCGGAGGCTTGTGCTCAACAATGTCATCAATGTCTACGTGTCCGTCCATGGTTAGGGGCAGCATTGATCGCCTGGAGGGAAACTGTTCTGTTTCAGCGAAAGGTGCCAGCTTGGATGCCAGGGATACGAATGACATATGAGGGACCATCTGGTTGATCTCCTACTATATCAAGAATTTCCCAGGGTCCAAAGTACTGTGGAATCAGTTCACGTGAGATTCCTATCTCCCGTCCCAACTCAGATGACTTTATCCAGATTCGTTCACCTACCTGAAATGCAGAGGGTCGTTTGTGTCTGTTCTCAGATGTAACCATGGCATCTTGAGCTTTCTTGATGTGCTCGACAGCCTGTTGCAGCATCTGTTCGTACTTGACAGCAAACTCTATGCTGCCCGGCGCTGCAGTTGGCTGATTTTCAGGCAACAGGAAGTCGAGCAGATCTGGGCTTCCGACCAAGATGCAGTTGGTTGGGGGTCGTGCCGGTGGTGCTATGCACAACGTTATTGTACAGGCTGGCAATGCGAGGTAACTTCACATCCGAGTCATCCTGACTTTTGGCTTAATATAATGCCGAAGCAAGTGCTGCACTACCCGGTTCATCTGATTGGCCTGGCCATTTGACTCAAGGTGATTCGCTGATGTCATTTGCAGTCGGGTGCCCATCTGTTGGGCTGTACTTTGCCACAATTCACCTTTGAATCTGACATTCCTATCACTTAAAATAGACTTAGGGAGACCGAAGTCATGTACCGAGTTGTCCATAAACAGCTTGACGACGTGGTCAGTCTTAGTTGTCTGTGACATAGCGATTAGTCGATCATACTTACTAAATTTGTTCACAATGACGAAGATGTGACGTTTACCGCTCTTAGTGGTCGCAAGGGTATCCATGGAGTCCATGGACTTAGTTCGACCTGGACCAGCAAGGATAGGCAAGGGCTTGATAAGCCCAAGCAGTGTTTGCGTTTTTGGCTTGTCACGTTGACAAGCCTGGCAAGTCTCTACATACTTTTTCGCATCATCCATTATTGTGGGTCACCAGAAACACGGCACTGAATACGCTGCTGTCTTTTTGTAACCAAAACGTTCGGTTGCATCATGACACTCACCTAAAAATAAACTACGCAAAGACTCTCTACATGGAATACACAAACGTTTATTCCCAGCCTTCTCAAGGAACAGCAAGCCATCAACCAGCACAAACTCATCGGATGTGGCCTTATCCTTGGCTGCAAGTTTGCGGACGATCTGAGACATTAGCGGCTTCTTTCTGTAAAAACCCGCTCCACAAAATGGAAGTTTCATTTTGGGTTGTAGCTGAAGTGACAAGAGTCACATGAAACCCACAAAGGTGTTCAAAAATTTTGTCCTCTTGATAGACTTTCACTGTAGACCGAGTTACATCGTCAGAAATTCCAAACTCAGTCACTAGCGCGCCCAGATAGTCTGCCCTACGTGATAATGCATCAACCACTTTGTTGTATTCTCCCTTCAGAGGGTCGAGCTTGAAGTCGTACATATCTATGACTTCAATCTACCTCTTGAGTGCATCGGAGAGCACAGGCTGTATCTTAATCCAGCGCACCATCTCATGGTGAGATCTCACATAAAAGAATCTGCCTAGGAGGTAGTGCCTCTAGTGGACCAGCGCTTTATAGAGGGCATAGAGCTTTCGCTCATACGTGGACAAGATCTTGGTGCGACGAAACTTGCATTTTTCCAAGTTGACCTTGGTTTTGTGTTGTCTTAGGAGCCCTAACACTGTTTTCACGTGCTTAGTGTGCTCCTTTACAGTCCTATTAAAGATAAGGATATTGTCGAGGTCAATGGCGATAAACTGTCTAAGTAGTCATAAAAGATCCGGTTCATTGCATGCTGGAACGCCCAAGTGGCATTGCAAATACCAAAGGGCATCACCACAAAATCGTACAGACTGTACCTGGTCTGGAAAGCGGTTTTGTGTTGATCCTCAGGTCTAATGGCAATTTAATGGTATCTAAACTTCAAATCTTTGTAAAGTACCGTCATCCTTGCACTCTGTCCAAGAGATCGTCGATCCGGGTTAGAGGCTCCGCATTCTTAACGGTAATGGCATTGAGGCCCCTATAGTCGATGCACATCCTCAGGGTCCCCCCTTTCTTTGGAACCAATAAGACTGGCGCACCGTAGGGGGACGTACTTGGCCAGATCCAACCCTTCTCTATGAGCTCGTTGAGGTGGCAACGAAGTTCCTCTAACTCCACAGGAGACATCCTGTATATCTGTCCTGTAGGTACATTACTCCCCGGAACGACTTCAGTTGCGTGGACCTCTCTTTCTACCACACCCCTAGGCTCCTCAAAGAGGTCCGAATACTGCATAACTACTGCTTCTATTTGTGGGGGTGATTTTACGGCCTCCCCTTTCTCAGAGACAAAGACTAGGTACATACCTTCCTCACGATTTTGCTTATAGTAGTTATAGAAAGACGACGCGCACATGCAACCATAGTTCTCCACTAGTCAGCTGGCCTTGAACTTTTGCAGCCTAAGGGTCCTTCCATTTGGCAACTTGTGGATCATCACCTTCCTATCCCAATCAAGCTGAGGCTTAGCAACCTCGAGGTAGTACATGCTTAGTAACATGTCGAATGGCAGCTCGACGCTAACAAGGAACGCGATCTTGTGTCTCAATTCCCCTCCTCCGTAGGAAAAGGTACAGACTATGTCCTTGACATAGTCTTAGACTATCATAGCCGCCTCTACTCATGTTGAAGTCAAGGGTTTTCACTCACCACTTCAGGAGTTGGCCGGAGCTATTGACTCACTTGTCACCTTGCAAACGCATCGACCAAACAATACTATGTTCTTTAGACGTGTGTCTGAGGCCTTGAAGACTTAGAAAGGGTCGGCAAGGGACCCTCGTGAGTCTTGGGTGGCTGTGTCCAAAGGTCCTAGAGGGGAGCAATTCGCTGTGGAAGTTAGTGTGGGTGGCCGCAAGTGTGGCGCCTTCGTAGACAACGGGTCCACGTGGAACTTCACAAGTTGCGACTGGGTTGAGAGGCTGCTGTTAGGGGACCGGGTGTAGCGGCTTGTGGCTTCTACTTTAGCCAATAAGGAGTGCACGCTTGTTCTTGATTACATCATGGACGTGGTCTGCACCGTCTCCTATGGAGGTGGGAAACTTAATCATAGGATTTTGTTTACGGTTAGTGAAAAATTGCCATTCAAACCACTACAATGAAACAAAATAGTATACATAAATCTTTTTTTAATATGTTGTGTTTTTTTCTTAGTAAGCATTTTTCTTATTTTCATCAATTTTGATTGGCTTTTTTTGCATCCAAAGCGTATTTTATTGAAGTTCATCATACATACTAAATAGAAGTGCAAAACACCCAAACTCAAAATAAAAAAAGGAGCGCAGCTTGTGCACAATCAATTGTTTTTCAAATCTTTGATAGCTACTTTACCAAAATGGATTAACAAATATAAAATATAAAAAAAGGAAATTTGTATATATACCAACCCAGACAATCTTTTTCAAATGTTTTTTTTTTTTTTTAAATCATTCATTGGCAGAAATACCTCCATTAGCAGGATTTTGCAGCAAATTTTATCTTTTTTTTGCTGCTCTAGGTTGGGGAGCATATTTATTAGCCTTAATAGGAGTAGTAACCAGCATTATTAGTTGCTTTTATTATATACGTTTTGTGAAAGTCATGTATTTTGAAACACCTAAAACATGGATTTTCTATAAACCAATGGATCGTGAAAAATCTTTATTGCTTGCTATTACTCTCTTTTTCATCACTTTTTTTTTCTTATATCCTTCTCCTTTATTTTTGGTTACTCATCAAATGGCACTAAGTCTGTGCAGTTGAATGGGGAGTTCGTGAACGCGAGGTGTAGGTGGGATACCAGACCAGACGTGGCAAGGCACGAAGCAACGTCTTCTCTGTATTTACGTTGATTACTGACGTACTTACCAGTACATGTAGAGAACCTAAGTCCAATATGGACCTAACACACCTGAAGCGCACTGCAGACTCAATCTTAAATGAAAATGAAAAAGATGAGAGCATACATGTCATTATGGACAACTCTTCGACGAGAGGAAAGTGTTTTAATCCCTAGGTTTATTATTATAGGGGTATGGGGCTCTAGACAGAGAAAAATACGAGCAGCATATCAGTTTTTCTTATATACTTTACTTGGATCCGCTTTCATGGAATTTCCACCACATTTCAAAAATTGGCAAAGCAAATAAGTACACTTCAAAGTGGCTTTGTGTACCATTATGCTTTTGTTATGTTAATCCGGTTAACCATATTTATTACCATCATAGGTCTTTGGGACTTTATTTCATTTTGGGTAGATAATCGATTATATTTTATTACCTTATTGAGTTTTTTATTTATTCATCTCGAAAGAGACGTAAGAACCAACTAAAAACTTGTTGAAACCACCCAAAAAAAGCAAACACATATGTTACAAATTTGTGCTCCATTATTTGACAATCTGAGTGGTCTTATCAAGTGGCCTCTTTTAGGGGCCCTCATCGTTTTACTTATTCCTAACTCGAAAATACGGTTGATACGAAGTATTGCCTTTTGCACCTCTTTGATCACTTTTTTATGCTCTCTGTTGTTTTGGATACAATCCCAAAACCACCAACCGCCCCAACCTAGCTCATGATAAGCCCACGGCGCCTTGTGGAGACGATGTTTAACAAAAAAAAGTACAAGTTTAGATCAATCTTTATCTGCTGAAATACAGGATGCTTCGAAAAAACGAGGATTTGCTAGAAAAAAAAGAAATGATCGTCATAAATTAGCTGAATCAAATCGTAGCTTTTCTCATTATCGTGGGTGGTAAGAATGTACATATAGAAATCATGTTGTTGGGTATGTACTACCTTGAGGTTGCCAAGCCCCAGTTTGACTGGGACCGAAAGATGTTCAAGCATGTGTTGCCAGATGGGAGGACCGTTAGACTAGCTAAGTACAAGACTGGCAGGTTAATGGACTCTTATGGTTACATGTGCGAGTCTGCATTTTGTAATTCTTACAAACAAAACCAAGAGGAGGGTATGTACTTGGTCTTCGTCTATGAGAAAGGGGAGGCCATTAAATCACCCCAAGAGATCCAAGTCATCGTCGCTAAGTACCCTGATCTGTTTGAGGAGCCTTCGGGAGTCATAGAGAGGGAGGCCGTTCATGCCATAGAAACCATCCCAAGTAGTAAAACGCCAAAGGGGAGGATCTAGAGGATGGCCCCTGCCGAGTTGAACGAACTTCGACGGAAACTGAAAGAGCTTACGGAGAAGGGTTGGATACGACATAGCACTTATCCCTACGGATCACTTGTCTTATTCTTACCAAGAAAAGGGAGATCATTGAGGATGTGCATTGATTGTGGAGGCCTCAATGCCATCACTATTAAAAATGTGGAGCCTCTACCCCGCATCAACGACCTTTTGGATAGGGTGCAGGGATGTAGCTACTTTACTAAGATAGATTTAAAGTTAGGCTGCCATAAGATTGTGATTATTCCGGCGGATCAGCACAAAATCGAATTTCAGACCAGGTACGGTCCGTATGAGTTTGTGGTGATGCCTTTCGCCTTTCCAATGCGCTGGGTAGAATCCATGTGCTGGGTAGATTCCAACACACCATGAACATGATATTCCGCGACTAGTTAGATAAGTTTATCGTCGTGTACCTCGACGGCATTCTCTTTAGTAAGTCTGTTGAGGATCATGCCCAACACGACCTTGTGCTTGGACTACGGAGGCAGCACAATTATAAGATAAACTTGGAAAAGTGCGAGTTGGTCACACCAAGATCTTATGCTTGGGTCATGAAGTATTTGTGGACGGTGTTAGGTCAGAAGATGCGAAGGTGGCTAGCATTCGTGACTGGCCACGACCTCAGTCTGTGACGGAGGGCAGATCTTTCTTGGGGATGATAGGCCACTTCCGCAACTTCGTTAAGAACTATAGGACGATGGCTGCACCCTTAACGGATCTAACACACCTTGACACCCTGAGGGAATGGACTGATGATTGCGAGAGGGCCTTCAAGCAATTGAAGCATGCTCTTATGCATCATGAGGTCCTCATGCTCCCTGATCGTGAGAAGCTATTCATTGTTACCACTGACGCATTGGTAAAGTGCTGGCTGAACATGATGGGAAAAAGTTGAGGCCGATCGAGTATATGAGGAAGGAAGATGACATCAAAGAAGTTGGTGCGATCAACCTACGAGAGGGAACCATACAAAGCTCTAACCCACTGGAAACATTATCTGTTGGGCAGATTCTTCTACTTCGATCTGGCCACCAGACACTCAAGTGTATTAAGACACCTCTTCTCTTTAATGCACTCAAACGATCGATTGAAGTCATAGATCAATATGACTTCAAGCTGGACTATATGAAGAGAGAGTACAACAAGGTTGCTGATGCTCTGTCGGAAAGGACGGGCTATCTAAGTGCGCTGGTTACTGAATTTGGCCTATTTGATGAATTGAGTCAATCCGTAGTGGATGCATACAAGGAAGATCCCATGATGGACATCATCCACAAGCTCGAGGCCAGGGACAAGGCCACATCTGATGAGTTTATGATGGTGGATGGGTTACTCTTTCTTGAGAAGGCAGGGTTCAAAAGATTGTGTTCCATCTAAAGAGTCTTTGCGTAGCTTGTTTTTAGGAGAATGTCACGATGAGACGGAACATTTCGGTTACAAAACGAATAGTGCTACCCCGGTACAGCGTTTTTGGTGGTCGTCTATGATTGATGGTGTGAAGCATTACATACAGAATTGTCAAGTCTGTCAACGGGATAAGCCGATAACTCAAGCACCGCAGGGGTTAATCAAAAGCCCTTGCCCATTCCTGCAGGTCTGGGACAGAGTGTCTCCATGGATTTCGTGGACACCCTCGTGACCAGCAAGAGTGGCAAGACATATCTTTGTCATAGTAGACCGGTTCACCAAGTACGCTAGACTAGTTGTCATGCCCGAGACTGCAAAGACTGAGCACGTCATCAAGTTATTCATTGATAACTGGGTGCGTGATTTCAAACTACCCAAGTCAATAGTAAGCGATAGAGATGTCTGATTCACCAGCGAGATGTGGAAGAAAGCAGCTGAGCAGATGGGCAAGCGGAGTGGAGCCGAAGTCAACAACCAAGCGGATCAAATGAACCGCGGGGTACAGCACTTGCTGATGCATTACATCAAGCCCAGCCAAGAAGACTGGGATGAGAAACTTCCTCTCATCGGCAGCCTGTACAATAACGCAGTTCAAAGCACCACCGGTGTCTCTCTGAACCAGCTGCACTTGGGGTGGAAGCCTAGATCAGCACTGGACTTTCTTCCTCCTGAAAACTGACCAGCTGCAACCTCTGGAACCATTGAATTTGGTGTCCAGTATGAGACGCTGTTGCAACAGGCTGTCGAGAACATCAGAAAATCTCAGCAGGCTATGATTGCCTCTGAGAATCAGCACAGATGACAGTCCACATTTCAGGTAGGAGAACGAGCATGGGTCAAGGCTGGTGAGTTAGGACAGGAATTCGGCATCTCTAGAAAACTAATGCCTCAGTATTTCGGTCCTTGTGAAGAGTTGGTCCTCTTGGATATTGTGCTTAGTGATCCGGATGGTCCCTCCTACGTGATTAGAATCCCTGGGCACCTGCACACTTATCCTGTCTTTCAAGCTTCCTAGCTAGAGCCTTCGCCGAGACTGACAAGTTCCCATCAAGGAGAACAATGCTGCCCGCAGCCATGGATGGCCATGGAGACGTCGACAACATCCTGGAACATAGAGATTTGCCTTTTCCCAAGCCTGTGGGCAGGCGAAGCCCGCCAAAACCAACAAGGGAATACTGGGTCAGCTTCAGGCATCATACGGATCCAAAGGAAGACCGATGGCTCGCGAAAGAGGAGCTGATCAAGACAGCACCTCATAGAATCATCTCAGCGGACTTTTGAAGCTGAGGGGGATGGAGTGTGAGGAATGAGACCTCACAAAGGCCGCTCGGCCGCGACCTGCCACTACCCAAGGGGGCCCCAGCAAGCACGGTGCCCTCCCTAAGTGAAGGTGGGGCTGAGTTCGACATTGGGCCCCATTTTTGCCATTTCTGCATTGTTGGGTGCCAAACACAGTTACCACGTGCCAGTTGGTTACAGGGCCTGTGTGAGCACAACATGCAAAACCTCTGGGCTCACTCCAGCAGTGAGGTGGCCAGAGGCTGTCGGCCAATGAAAACACAGGGAGCGACGTGGCTGGGCCTCCGTAGGCCAATGAGAATGCCGCGTGCGACAGCAGCCACACCACACAGTTGGGCAGCCTTGATGCTGTGGGCCCAGGCAACTGTCTGCATGGGCCTGGGCACAGACACTTTGGCCCAATGTGAAGCTACTGGGCACACACACGCCAGGCCCAGCCCAGCCAGAGGCAGGGCTGACTTTCCATAAAGGAAAGTGAGCGCCCAGCCAGAAGCACATTCTGGCCGGGCGGGCAATGCGGCCATGCTGCTGCTCTGTAGCCTGAGCGGGCTGCACTAGCGCTGGCTGGTGGGCGCACGTGGGTGCAAGAGGTGAGAGGGGCGCTGCGGTGCCAGCGGGCGCTCGGCGGCCATAGCCGGTCTGCTGGGGCGCATGCTGGTGTGGGCGATGGTGGTCTTCGGGTGTCGGGGATGCACACTGTGGGGAGACGAGGGGTGATGTGAGAGGAAGGGAGGCACGTGCCTGGTGTAGGCTGGCAGTCTGCATTGGCGATGTCGTCACGTACATTGGTTTTCGGATCGAAGTGACTCCTGTTGCATATACGTAGAGTAGGCTAGCATAGGCTGAGTAGACTAGGCTGCGCGCTGTGCGCCAAGCAAGGAAGAGTGACATTGGATACGATGTTGGTGTGGCGAAGGAGTGTCGACATTGGCATTTGAGTTCATTGTATTGCTCTTATTTGGCTGGGTGTCCACATTGGTATTTGAGTTCATTGTATTGCTCTTGTTTGGCTGGGTGTCGACATTGGTATTTGAGTTCATTGTATTGCTCTTATTTGGCTGGTATCTTGGTGCATTTTGCTTTCTGCTTGGTACTCGACTATCTGGTTTACAGCGTGATATTGCAATTTGGTTTTCTGCCTATTGCTCTCGCTCATTTTCCTTGCACTTTTGTTGTTGAAGACTTGGCTAGAGAAACCCTACCCACCTTTGACTCGTCATTAACTGACCAGGTGCTCCAGTCTATTAGTGGGGAGCTTCACCTGCTGAATCGGATCCAGCATCCCAGCCATTACCCGGCTTCGGCTGTATCTTGTACTTGGCAGAACTTCCCTCCCCTCAATGCCTTTTGATCATCCTCCCAGCGTTCTCATACCTCCTATCCCCTCCCTGCCTTAGATTCATCCCCTCAAGACTTCCGTTCTTTAACAACTGCCTGTTGATGGCAACATATTGACACATTGTGAGGGTACTGGGACTGGGATAATTGGTCTTGTAACGTTGCATATGATCATTGTTGAACTCACCTACCGTCCGGTTCATCACAGAAGCCTCACAGCTCATGATGAATCAAGCAGGAGTCTAACACAAGAGATGCTTTCACTCAGATGTTCAAGCACAACCAGCTCGCTCGTGTTTTTAGGCCACCTGGAGCAGGGAGGTACTGCAAGCAGTGCAAGGTGAAGGCAACTATTCCACACTGGCATTCATTGTTTAACTTTGCGTGCAGGTCTTTCGGTGCAGTGTGAGTTTGCTGTCTACAGCTGAAGGGTGCAGTCTGAACTTGTTGTCGGCATGTAGATTTTGATGGCTTTTGAAGTTTGACACTCTGACTTGAATACTTGTCGCTCAATGGTGCAGGTTGGAGAATTCTATGAAGCGGTAGGGTTTGACGCAGTGATGCTTGTGGAATATGCTGGTCTAAATCCTATGGGAAACAGGAGTGATGCTGTACCCAAAGCAGGCTGCCCATGGATGGTATGATGACAGGCTCAAAGTTGCATTTGGGTGGGTGTCTCTGTGTGTATGGATCTCCGTTCAAATGCGTACAGCTCTGTATTGTGTGTGTGTGTTATTTTCACCGCAACAGCCCCTGTTCCACCCAGATGTGTAGAATCCAAAATCAAAGCAGCTCTACCTCTATTGCAGACAATGAAACACACTTGAGATGAGCCAATCCAACAAGGAAACAGTTTTACCTCTATAGCGAGCAACATGGGACTGTAATGACCCGCCATAAAACAGACTGAGAACACTGCTGATTTCTGAAGTTCTGCCGATGGAATGGATGCCTTGCCGAGATTCCCACATTCTGCTGTGTTTTCTAAATCTGTATGTGTGCGTGCCTGTGGACTTGCGTGCCTGTCTGAGTGCTTGTCGGCATGAGTGTGTGTGTGAACCGCAAGGGTACTTACTTGTTTGGCAGGCCCGTAGGGCCGGTACTTACCTGTGGCCGTGGCATTGAGGGTTGCAGCAGGGGAAACACTCAAGTAGCGGAGCCCGCGGTGCTTAGAGCAGCGGAAAAACGCTCAAGTAGCAGGTAGGCCGGTACCGCACCCAGTAGCAGTAGATGTGCCGGGTACTCGAGACCGAGCAGAAGAGAAGACAAAGTTGGCACTTTTAGAGGCCCAGTAGCGGTAGGCTCGGTCTAGGCCGGTACCAGTCCATCCAGTCTGAGTCTAGAGCCTGTACGGGCAATATCAGAGTCTGCAATGATGTTTCCCTCCAAAAGGGAGGAGGTACGGGTTGCTTGGGAGGCCGAGCGGCCTGGAAGTCACCGCCCAGGAGGCAAGCAGGCCGCTATATCAAGAGGCCGAGGCAAGAGCTCGGCCTCATTCTTCAGTGTGCAAGTTTGGCGACACGCTGCTGGAGCGCTGGCTGGAGTGGCGCTGGGTACTACAGCGCTGCTGGGAGGAAGAAGCCGGGAGCTTCCACCTTGGCTATGGTGGAGCTCTACCAGTAGGAGGAGGAGGGAGAAGGGGGCCAAGGAGGAGAGTGGTGGGGTACTTACCTGGCTATGGTAGACACCATCTTCATCACCTTGTTAGGTGCTGCATCTGGAAGGCCCCAGTGGGGGTAGTGCCGCATCAAGGAAGCTCGGGACAGAGTCAGGCATGGCGGTTGAGTGGGCAGCGGCATAGCTGCATGGAGTTGACCTGGGGACAGAAGGGCAGCGGCATAGCTGCTTTCGGTTGTCCTTTGGACAGGAGGGAGAGTCCTCACTACTCCGCCATAGCCTCGGCCGGTATGTAGAAGAAGAGGAAGGGTGGCCATGGCTATGGTGGGCCTCATGTTGTGCCTGCAGTAGAAGTGGGATTCGGACATTGATTCTGGTTCAGCCATTCAACATTATTATTGTTATTTCTTGTTTGAATAAGAGTGGAGGAGATAAGGAGGAGGAGATTGGTTGGTGAGGAAGAAGAGCCTTGTCATTGGTCTATGCTGGGGTATATCATCTTCTTCTTCTTTCTTACTTCTTCGTCTTCTTCTTTCCCTTTGTCTCCTCTCAAGTTCATTCTTTTTTTTTTGCAATTGGACGGCACTGTACTTTCTGATGTTTGTATACTTCAAAATTGGCCAGGATCGTAACATTGGTATCGGAGCTGACTCTACTTGCTGGCGATAGTTGACTTTGTTGCCATAACCCTAACCCTAGTGGTAAGGGCTAACCACTTAGGGTTAGGGCAGAAGTTAGGGTTAAGTGGGGCAGCGTGGTAAAGGGAAGTTGCCCCCACATGGCAGGGCCGTGTAGGGTCGACACTAGACCCGGCCAGGTTGCTTGAGTGCATGTTTGTGGTGGCGAGACACAAGGTGGGACTTCGTGATGCAACTTGAGAGAGGCGACAGTGAAGGGCACCTACAACTTGAATCTGGATTTCAAGGAAGACGAGGAGTGACTTTAGGGCTCCCCTCAAGTTAGGCGAGCTTGAGGGTGGCAGGCATATCTGCACCTACGGACTGCAAGTTGCTGCTTTGATCTTCAACATCGACGAGGGATCCGACTTTGTACGTTGGGGTAGATGTTGACCCTCCTAGATGATAGGACACTGGTGTAGAGGATGCTAATTGGGTCAGGAGGACTATGTGAGAGGGGGGTGAGTTCGTTCATCTCAAGATCCCGGCCACTCAGGTAAGTGTCGTGCCGTCAGGGTGCCCATGTGTGTGTGCATGGAGTTGACTGCCTGTTGGGGTATTTTGGGTTCTTCTTCCATCCTCCATAGTCTTGATCTTGCGTGAAGTGCGTGAACTGCTTACTCGCCTGAGTAGTGAATGGATGGAGTATCTTGTGTGCCATGCTATATCTTTCTACAGTGGTTTATCTATTTCATTCTGAACGGTTGTAGTTTGTAGGTTCTTTCTGGGGCAAAATTTCGTTTTTCAATTCGGTAGGGACAGAGTAGGTCTTTGTGGAACTCTCGTTGGTTGGGACCTGGTTTTGACTCCACTGGGACCGTTTGGGACTTAGTTGGACCAGGCCCAAACACGAAGGGCCCCTCAGGCCAAATCTGTTGACGTTAGTTACTTTGCTCTATCTGATTGGGACTCGGACTCTATGCTTTCGGACCACGACACTCGCTGCGGAGGGGATCTCCGCTGAGACGTTTTATCGGGCTTTAACACACGATCCGCCGTATGACTCGCACCTTGAGCACCACTCAATTGTTTCTTGCATTACGTAGTACACTTTGAATCTGATTTGTTGTGTTTTCACGGAGCTGAGTCCGGCTAGGCTTGAGAGGACCTCATACGAAGTCGGTCCAGACTGTGTGGCTGGATCAAATGTCTCTGATCTTTATTTCTTTTGTTGTTTTGACTGCTCTCCAGTCCAAATGAATTGCCGCTCCGGTTAGGAGTTCTACCTTCTCTTCTGACTGTTTCAAGTTGTTTCTTTCATTTGGTTCGATAAATGCATGCGTCTACACGATCGCAAGCGAGAGAGAGAGAGAGAGAGAAGAGAGAAGCTTTTGAGTGTTGCTCTTGAGGGAGTAAGCAGAGGGAAGAGGAGTGTTCCTCCCAAAAATGTGAGGAAGTACGGACCTCTCTTGAGAGACTTATTGATTCCCTCGTCCTCCATCATGGCATCTGCAGCAGATTGGAAGTTGCAAATGGACGCTGCCCTTAAGGCAGAAAAAGCGCAGTACCTGTTCTTTTATGAAAAAGCATTGAAGAGGGAAGAGGAAGAGAAGGAGAAGGAGAGAGAGGATAAGGTAAAGGCTCATGAAGCCGTTTTCTGTACCGTGCGTGCCCTAACTGATGAGGAGGTGGGAGAGATTCCACTCCTCCGGGCTTTGATAGACGTCCGGGCTGTTGGAGACATTACAGGCCAACTCGCAAAGGTGTTTGACGAACTCAAGAAGTTGCGCGAGGATATGGCCCGGATGGCGCAGCAGCACCGTGACCAGCTCCAACAGTTTGCTAACTTGCAGCCAGCCCAAAATGTCCTTTCGCCTGCTTACCCTGCTTCTAGTGCTGCATGTCACTCTGTTCTTGCCCTTCTAACCGTGTCTTCTTCTTCTTCTTCTCCTCTTCTTTGAGTGTGGCCAAGAGCCTAACCGGATCTGTTGCAGGTCCAGACCCCGCTGTTGCTGCTGCTGCTGCTGCAGTGGCAAGTGGCAGTGCAGGGCATTCTGGAACTGTTGCAGCCCCGAATCCGGACCCAACAATCGCTGGTCCTAGCTGCAGCTTTCCTTACGTGGATAGAAAGGCGGCACAAATTCCGTCTAAATACGACGGAAAGGACGACATCGAATCCTGGATCAGCTCTATGCGATCCTACTTTGATGTGCTGGGGAGACTCCCAGTTACTCAGTCGTCAGTCCTAGGGACCAATGTGGAACCCGCCGTAAGGGGTTTCTTAGAAATCCAAGTTGTGCAAGCAGGCTATAAAAGAATAGACCTGAACAAATGGCTAAAGGCTACGCCAGTAGCCACACTCGAGGAACTCTTGATCAAACAGTATGTTGATCCACATGCTGCAGCCAAAGCTAGACTTAAGCTTGACAAGCTCAAGCACAGCAAGTGGACCGGCACCATGCATAGTCTGCAGCAGTACGTTAGTAAACTTTTTGCTACTCCTGATTTGGAGATGACTGCGCAGTCTTGCTTGGATATGATTAAAGGTACGGGCCCCTCTACCATAACACATCGCCTGGGGCTCGGACTCATAGCGTATACAAATTGGCTTACCCCCATGCGGGACCTAGTCAAGCTGGACGCACAAGACTTCCCGGTGGATCGGGTGGCAAAAAGGCCACCGGCCGCAAACGGTTCCCAGGCAGCAACCGTTTTTCAGTGCACGATCTACTTGAGGATGACGAGGAGACCTTCGTAGAGGATCCTTCTCTTGATGACGATCAAGAGCAAGGATGCGAGACATCTTGCTCTTCGTCAACTCATGAGTCTGAGTATGTAAATGACGAAGAATCCATGAATGTCTTCAAGAAGACTGCCTTCAAAAGTAAGGGACCCAGGATGACAACGAAGAACAACACTAACACCATTCTTCCCAAGGGAGCGAAGATTCCACCCAAACCGGAAGATCCTGCCACAAAACCATGGGTAGATCTCCGAATAAGTGAAAGTGAGTGGAAACACAGGGTGAAGAAATGGGGTTGCCTGCATTGCACCAAACCGGGACACTCAGTCCAACATTGTTTCAGATTGCAGCAGGGAAACCAACAACGGGGGTAGAGACATCATCAGCAGACTCTACAGACGGAGAGGCTGAACATGTAAGTGCAGTTCCTTCATTGGATTCTGATCCCACTCAGCAAACCTCTCCTGAGACCCCATCTGATGCTGATTCCAAGGCTGAGAAAATACACATCCTACACAAGGAGCCTCATGCTCTCTTGTCGCGCTGGGCTCACATGAAGCAAGAACGCGCGCAAGGGAAAACGAAGTTGATCTTCTTCAAACTCCGCATTAACGGCGGTTACATCCGTGCATTGGCTGATTGTGGCGCAACCACTAACTACTTCTCACCGCACGACATTCGTAAGGCACGCTTGGGAATGAAGCAAGTGACTTTGCAGAATCCTTGTCGGACCCAAGTAGGCAACCAAGAGGTTGTCACATCTACGCATGCAGTGAAAGGTGTGCGCACTATCTTTGACGCGGACCCGCACAATCACGCATGAGTTGAATTTCTGTGTTCTTGATCAGTGCCCCTTCGCCGCGGTTATTGGCTTGGGCTGGTTGCAGGCCCAATGTGAAAGAACCACGTGGAAGGACTCACAGTTCATGGTCAAAGATGCCATGGAAATCGAGCGTCCAGTCCTCTTGGATGAGCCGCACGAGTCCCAAGTAACTTTTCTCAATGCAATGCAATTCTGCAAAAAGTGGTGCAGGCGCAAAGTTGATGAGCAAATGTATATAGCCTTTGTTAGGCCTGCTTATGTGCCTTCTATTTTTGCTGTACATAATGATTCTACTTTGCATGCCGTTTTGACCTCTAATGCAACAACTTCTACCTCTACTAAATCTACTTCTAGTCCAAACGACTCTGCTTTAAATCCTGTTGTTTTGGCTGCACCGATGCAATCCGGGATGCTTGCACCTGAATGTGATGATCCACCTCCGGAGATCCCATCAGAAGTCCGCAACCTTCTCAACCAATTTCCTGAAGTCTTGGCCGAACCGCATGGAGTTCCCGTGTGTCCGGTCCGACACAAGATCGAGTTGATAGAAGGTAGCAGTCCTCCAAAAGGTTGTGTCTATCGAATGGGCTCAGGCGAATTGGAAGAGTTGCGAAGACAGGTTGATGACATGATTGAGAAAGGATGGATCAAGCCAAGCGAATCCGAATTCGGTGCATCGGTTCTGTTTGTCCCTAAGAAAGGAGGCAGACTACGGATGTGTATCGATTACCGTGGACTGAATAGAATAACAAGGAAGAATGCATATCCTTTGCTGCGTATTGATGATCTGCTTGATGCTGCAGATGGATGCAAGGTCTTCAGCAAGATCGATCTCAAGTCTGGCTACCACCAGATTGAAGTCGACCCTGCAGACCAGCACAAACTGCATTCAAAACTCGCGATGGGTTGTACGAGTTTACCGTCATGCCCTTCGGTCTCACGAATGCACCGACCACCTTTCAAAGTCTCATGGATAAGGTGTTCTGCAATCAAATCAATCGATTTGTTGTTGTTTATCTGGACGATATACTAATCTTCAACAAGTCGATGGAGGAGCACATGAGACACCTTGAGGAAGTGTTACAAATCCTCAAGGATGCGCAACTCCATCTCAACTTGGAGAAATCTGAGTTTGGGAGGGACAGCGTCATCTACCTTGGACATCGGTTGTCTGCTGCAGGTGTAGAGCCCGAGGCAACCAAAGTTGAGTTCAACCGCAACTGGCCTCAACCGGCCAATGTCCGCGAGTTGCGTTCTTTTCTTGGTCTTGCGTCATACTACCGTAAGTTTGTACCCAAATTCTTTATTATTGCCCGTCCGCTGTCCAAGTTGACAAGGAAGAATGTGTCTTACACATGGGATGGGGAATGCACAACAGCCTTTCAAGCGTTGAAGGAGGTTTTGGTGAGTCATCCGGTGCTCCGCATTGAAGATCCCAAACTTACATTCGTAGTAACTACGGATGCAAGCTTGTATGCGATTGGTGCAGTGCTGCAGCAAGATGACGGCGATGGCTTACGTCCGCTTGAATATTACAGCAAACGCATGCCCAGTCACAAGGTAGCTGCCTCCACTTACATGCGAGAACTCTACGCCTTGAGAGAGGCACTAAATCATTGGAAACACTACCTCTTGGGTCGTCATTTCAAAGTGTTATCAGATCACGAGACTTTGAAATGGATTCAGACGCAGATTAATCCATCAACCACATTGACCCGCTGGCTGCATGAGATTGATGTGTATGATTTTGAACTTGAGCACACGAAAAGCTTTTACAATCGCGTTGCGGATGCTTTGTCTCGCCATCCTGAGTACATGACTTGCCTTGTGGGTTCCTATGATCTCTGTAAGAATTTGAAGGAGGAACTTGTTGAGCACACTGCCAAGGACCCGGAACTCGGTCCCATCCTTGAGCAGATTCGGGCTAACCCTAGTAGTCAGCCTGATTTCCATGAATGTAAGGGCTTACTTTTCCGATGTTACGGGAAACACCACTGACTGTGTGTACCCAACCATGAGCCGATCCTTACTCACTTCTTGGACTTGGCTCATTATTACGGACTCCGCCAGGGCTCGATCCCTGGTCTATCTTTTGCTGTTTCAGCTGCATCCCGTTTTCGGCCTGGCACCCTTTTTCCAAACCCCTCCTTTGGTACCGTAGGATTTTGGACAACTGGCGCCATGCTGCAATTCGGGCGCCACTTTCAAATACTGCATTTTTCAGTTCTGCCCTCGGGGCCTTTGCAGAAATGCCCCTAGTACCGTACGTGTCACCGGTACTTATACCGGCTCCCCGTACGGTACGGGGACCAGTCTCGTACCAGTTCTCGGCTGCTATACTCGTACTCAGTGTGTGACTTGCTGTTTCGGCATTCAGAATCCAAGACTTCGGGATGCAACTCACCCAAAAGAGTCAACGCAGCCGCTGTGACTTGCCACTGTGTCTGCGTTCGATCCTCAGTCCGAGTCAGTCGTGTCGAGTGAGTGAGTGTGTGTGTGTGCTCTCACTCTCTCCCTCTCTGTCCTCTCCCTCGGCTCACCCTCAGCCTCACGCTCGTTACACTGGTATCGGAGCGATTCGCTCCCCCTTCGTCGCCGTGACCTTCAGTGCCGTGCCACGTCATCACCGCCGTCATCAAGACCTCCGTCGCCGCTGTGCCACGACATCGTCGTCGTCGTGCCACGTCATCAGGGTCGTGCTCCTCGTTGCCGCCTTGATCCTTGATTGCCGCCATCGCCAGGTAAGCAACAAATTTTATTTATTTATTTGTTCTTCCTATTCTTTCTTTCTTCTTCTTCTTCTTCTTCTTCTTCTTCTTCTCCTCTCCCGCTGTCGCGATCCCCCCCC
>BFEA01000247.1:1139213-1153485 GCA_003427395.1 Chara braunii
AGAGGAGTAGAGTGCAGCGATAGGTAGTGGCAGCTAGCGCTGCCATAGCTGTAGCCTAGCATGTGTGTGTGTGAAGTGTGATACTGAGTGTTGCGTGTGGGACATCCAGGGTGATCCAGAGTGCGAACAGTGAGTTGTGTGGGCGCTCAGTCGCCATAGCCAGTTTGAAGAGAACTCTTATGTGGATACGATATCTTGAGTACTGAGTGGGCGCCTGTCGCCAATTTGCTGTTTCGCTGTTTGCATACATGACAAGTTGAATAATCGTAGTGTGATTTCACTACAGCGCTGCTGGGAGGAAGAAGCCGAGAGCTTCCACCTTGGCTATGGTGGAGCTCTACCGGTAGGAGGAGGAGGGAGAAGGGGGCCAAGGAGGAGAGTGGTGGGGTACTTACCTGGCCATGGTTGACACCATCTTCATCACCTTGTTAGGCGCTGCATCTGGAAGGCCCCAGTGGGGGTAGTGCCGCATCAAGGAAGCTCGGGACAGAGTCAGGCATGGCGGTTGAGTGGGCAGCGGCATAGCTGCATGGAGTTGACCTGGGGACAGAAGGGCAACGGCATAGCTGCTTTCGGTTGTCCTTTGGACAGGAGGGAGAGCCCTCACTACTCCGCCATAGCCTCGGCCTGTATGTAGAAGAAGAGGAAGGGTGGTCATGGCTATGGTGGACCTCATGTTGTGCCTGCAGTAGAAGTGGGATTCGGACATTGATTCGGGTTCAGCCATTCAACATTATTATTGTTGTTTCTTGTTTGAATAAGAGGGGAGGAGATAAGGAGGAGGAGATTGGTTGGTGAGGAAGAAGAGCCTTGTCATTGGTCTATGCTGGGGTACATCATCTTCTTCTTCTTTCTTACTTCTTCTTCTTCTTCTTTCCCTCTCTCTCCTCTCAAGTTCATTCATTTCTTTTTGCAATTGGACGGCATTGTACTTTCTGGTGTTTGTATACTTCGAAATTGGCCAGGATCGTAACAGGACAAAAATTCTGCACAATAGATCGATTATATCCATACTTGCGGCGCATCACGTGCGCGCAGCTTGCGCACGTGCGCCGCAGTGCACATGCGCACACGTGCGCGCGCACGTGATGTGGCGCATATAAAAAAAGAATAAAAAAAATCAGAAAGGGTAGGTCGTCGTACCCGTAAGTGTCCCTCCCTTTTAAAAAGGGTAAGTACACAAAGAGAATATTTTGGGGCCTCGTCCTACTTCTCATTGGTTTGATTCTCCTTTCCGAAAAGTACCCTGCAAGCAATTAGCATGGTTTCCATAACCTTCGGAAGGATGTGCATTGGACTGCTGGAAGACCACGAGTAGGCCAGCAATATAGTCCGGATTCCGATTCAGGTCTGTGTTCCAAGAGTTATGGGTTACAATTTTTTTACCACAAACACTCCAGTAGTTGTCTCGTTCCCCCCAACCCCCCCCCCTATTTTCTTACGTGCAGTGACCCTAAGGGCCTCGCTCCACTCATCAGCACTTGCAGAAAAGRAAAATGGATGGCTTGTATGGTTCCAGTTTCTAGGAGAAGATTCATTCTAGTTTTGCACATACAGTAGCTGTCTCGTTTTTTTGTTTTTCCTTTTCGTACTTGCGTGCAGTGGGCCTAAGGGCCTGGCTCCACTCATCAGCACTTGCAGAAAAGAAAAACGTATGGCCTGTTTGGATCCAGTTTCTAGGAGAAGATTCATTCTAGTTTTGCACATTTGGTGAGCAGTGGAGTGAAGCCCTCAAAATAACATGCCAAGTTTGTAAGTCAGTAACCCATAACTGCTGAAACACGGACCTGAAATTGAAGCTACACCATCTGTAGCTGGCCTACTCCCTCCTTACTATGAGTCCAGTGACGACCCTTCCAATGACCACCCCGTTCCTGCCGAAGGGACCCTTGCCAATATTTGGCAGGGACCTTTTGAAGTACTGGCAGGGGTTGTCGTAATAATGTGAAAGGGCTCTGTGCTCTCTCTCTCTCTCTCTCTCTCTCTCTCTCTCT
Source organism: Chara braunii (assembly GCA_003427395.1). NCBI lineage: Eukaryota > Viridiplantae > Streptophyta > Charophyceae > Charales > Characeae > Chara > Chara braunii. The sequence continues at coordinate 1,141,208 of BFEA01000247.1, forward strand.
CTCTCTCTCTCTCTCTCCAGCATGTATGCACACATCACGTTTTTTTTTTGTTTTTTTTTTGTGCGCGCGCGCACCTGGGGTTAGCACACTATGCACCGCGCAGCGCACTTCACCTACGTGGCGCAAGTATGATTATATCGCTTTCTTCGTTATCTTTACTTCACTTTCTTTGGGGTGGCCCTTTTATTTGTTCTTGCAGCTCCCTTTTTACTGTGCTTCTCGAGTACAAGGCTGGCCACCTTGATTGTGTAGCGCCAGCTGAAGTGTGCTTTAACGGCGCACTTGCACGGGGAAGGGAGGAGTAGAGGAGGGAAATGGAGGGGCAAAGAATGGAACAGAGGAATGATGAACCTCACAGGGTTCTGAATTCTCACCGCTGGAGCAGACTACTCTAGGATGGCACAAGAGGCCAGTGAATGTTTGTGTTGCAGGAGATTTGGAGTTGAGGAGCAGCTGTTGCCTATGGTTAGTGGCCACCCTTGCAGACCGGACAGGAGTGGCTTGGGTGTGGGCTGTGGAATACCACATGCAATGCTCGCAGTTGCAGTTGCTGCATCGAATGGTACGGCGTGGACAAATGTCACAGGCTATGTGGCTCCTACATGCTAGGAACGCAGAGCCACACCGACCACAATTGTATGGGCATTGCCATTTCAGCCCATCTATAAATTGGACATGACATGTCAGGGTGCCGTACATCAGTGCAATGCTGACTGTCATCAAATGGATGAAAATGACATGTCAGGGTGCCGTACATCAGTGCAATGCTGACTGTCATCAAATGGATGAAAACAAACACTTGCATGGACTATGCCTTCATTATCCTCACAACACAGAGCATGCGAATCACATGCCAGCCGAATCTCAGGTGGGCCATCACAGAGCGGCATTTAGCAAGTCTCTTGGGTTTCCACAGTCATTACTCCCTCTCTATGGGCAGATGATGATGAGGGCTGATCCAAGGTAAGGGTGTTTAGCTGTTGCAAGAGTTGGTCTGCAACAGCTTGCCCTGGCGGTGATAACCTTTCAGTACAGTGGACTGTAGACGGTTCATGCGGTAATCTCTTTTCCTCCTCAGGCTGCTGCATCTGTTGTTCATCTCACAAGGATGCTGCCTGGCCATGTACAGGGGAGGGGGTAGGTTCAGCCGGATTGCTCTCAGGAGGCTAGAGAGTGTGCGTGTGCACATCGACATATTCTTCCTAATGGACCAGCAAGATCGAGTGGGATTCGACGGCTCGGTGATAGAAAGAGTCGATATTTCTCATCGTGTGCACCCGCCCACCATTGTCCCATAGGGTCCATGAATTATCAGCAAAGGGAACAGCACTGAGATGACCTGGACAATGCAGAATGTATGCATGAATATCTGGGTCCATGTCTGGTGTGTAAATCTGTGGAGCAGATTGGAGTTGCAGTCATCTTCATGGAAATGCCATAGGCAGGACTCCTATGCTCATGCCACGTGCTGTACTGTCGTCCTCTGGGCAGACTGCATTCTGTCCAGTGGACAATGTCTGCAAAATCAGAAACAGTATGGGGTTGCAATTGTAAGTGAGCAGACATACATAGTAGGCTCGCTGTAGCACTATCAGGTAATTTGATTCTGTACATTGTGCGGCAGGGGAAGGTTCATTCAATTCTGCAAATCGCATGGCGGGGAAAGGTTCAATCTGGTCTTTACAATTTCTGTCCGGTTCCTCTTATGCATTAGTCGGGGGCTCCATCAAGTGATCAGAAGGGGGATGATTGTCAGTTGGAGCGGGGGAGCAGTCAGTGCAAGGTGGATGAGAAGTGGGCGGGTCAGATGCAAGAAGCCAAGGCCGAACAGCTGCACTTGAGCTCAGTGTGTGTGTATTGTGTGAGTGAGTGTGTGTGCATAAGTGCGAGCATGTGCACATAGGTGCCTGTCACGTACATCTGGTGAAAGGTATAAACAAGCTGTGGAAAATGTCCTTTCAGGGGCTTATGAGTGCAAGGGAAGCCTTATGCATTTTGCTAATATTTTCTTTTCTTTACTGAAAAGTGCAAGGAAAAAAATGAGCAATAGGTAAATGGCAGAATTCCAGAATGCAAAATCACAATGAAAGCAAGGCAGTCGAATACTATCCAGAAAGCAGAAATGCCCTGATATCACACCAAAGGAGAACCAAAGCACCGATCTCAATTTTCAGTGAGAGGATGCTCTTGCCACCACCAACAATGTCTTCGAAGCTACCTTCTATCGGCGCTCAGCGCCCAAACTACGATCCTACAGCTACCTAACAGAGTATGAAATGACAAAGCAACTGGTTGGCGTCAGCAGCAGCAGCCAAAGTACATGCAGATGTCGACCTTGTAGACCACCACCATGACCAGGTGCGTGCCCTCACAACTTATCCCTCATCTCTCTCTCTCTCTCACCCTCCTCTTCTTCACCCACGTCTCCACTGCACATGAAGACCACCACCCCTTGGGGATCATGCCACCTGTCATGGACCAACCGTACAAACTCCTCCCATGTTCTGGCCTGTGCCCAGCCATCGAAGTTTTGACTGACCCCGTGCTGCTGTACTATCCCGTTCAACCATCTGGTGTTGATCCTTCTAAACAGGATGCGGCGACAATGACTTCCGGGGCATTGTGAGCTTGTGCCTCACATAAGTGGGCACTGTCCTCACCCAGGTATCCAAATCCTTTTCCTTTTTCATTTCACCCAAAAAAGGTTTAGTACTCAGCAACGGTATCTTGGGAGTCCACTGCATTTGTGGTCCAGCACCCTGTGCCTGCTGCACCGGTTGGGAAACTGGTGGAACAGGCTGCTGGGGCGGCGCCTGTTGCCAAGTGATACATGCTCAATCAAGCAATGCACGGGGAGCCAAGAATACGCAAAGTGATGAAACGGACTCCACTGGACAATGCAGTGTCAGCAAAGCATCAACAGCAGTGTACATCCAGATATATACAAAGATGGCACAAAGTACCGCAGCGGAAGACTCAAAGATAGGACCTGACCTGTCAGATACTGACGTGACATCCCATTATACATCACTCATGTGAGAGAGGGAGGAGGGACCGCATACGTAGACGAAAGGTCCCTCCTTGCACACACACATGGGGAAGATACCACGGCTGAGAGATGGGGGGGAAGGCGAGACGAAGATGGAGGTGAGGGAGAAGACAAGACTGTGATAGAGAAGTCCAAAATAGTCTCCCTGTCGAAAGTCCAATCAATGTCTGCCACCAAAAATGTCGGATCAGATCCCGGGCATCATGCCCGAAGTAACCTCTGCCAGTAACCTCTCTATCTGGAAGAAGAAGAAGAAGAAGAAGAAGAAGGAAGGAGGAAGAAGAGGGGGGAGGGCGAGAACAGATAGAAGAAGAAGAAAATGATGATGATGTCGTCCTCCTCATTGTCTCACCTGCAGGTAACTGCTGTCATGTACTGACGTCGCCGACGTACGCGGTGCTGCAGGTCGTTGGAGCCACATCCAGCTATGGCGCCCAGGTACGTACTCGAACGGTGCAGGTATGGCCTCAAACGGCCCACTTGGTCTGGATCCCTACCGGGCATCCAGACCATGCTTCTGATGCAGCAAGGCGCAAAAATGCGCCTGGCCTAAAAACGGCCTCGCTCCTGTGTACCCAGCCCAAGACGTAGCCTTGTGGCCTGCAAGTCCAAAACGACGTCTGCACAGACAAACATAGGACAGCAAATAAGTAAGTAAATAAATAAATGCTGCCTGAAAACGAAACCTGCGGCCTAAGGGCCGCCGTGGGCCTCCAGGGTGCATGTCAGATGGACACGCGGCCTGGGCGCCCCTCAACAACTGTCGGGCCCTTGAAATGGGGTGCAGGCTCAGCATGTAACGCGCCCCCCTCCGTATGAAGTCAAGCCGGGTCGAGGGCGAAGTTGACGATCCGAAGGTGGAACCTTGACGCAAGTACGATGTGGAGCCGAAGGTACCGGCTTGCCTTGTAACTTGCATTTGTAGCAAGTGAGAACATCGGGCGCTGTTGCCTGAAGTTCCGCACGGGTCAACCAACGGTCAACCTTATGGCTACAGTAAGAGAAATTTACCAAGCACTCTGTCGGCCTATTGTCGTAGCGTCGCTAGGAGATGATGTCGCCAACCTCTTGAAAACCGTCTATAGAGGGTGGGTCTTATGATCGTCGTTCGGGAAAGTCGTCATGTTTCGCCACAATTGGCCAGGGCCCCATCCATTTCTAAAGGAGCTTGTGAGAGATATCTTGCTCAAGGCTGAACTCCGCGGTGGAGACCCATATGAGGTCGCCGGCGTGGATCGGACAAGGAAGACGTTGTTGGTTGGCCTGTTGGCGCATGCGGTGCTGCGTCTTCGACATCTGGTCGCGTGCCTTGACAAGAAGCTCTTGCATCCGACGAATGAAGAGAAGATGGTCGTCGCTCTTGGCCGCCCGTGGGATAATCGTGTCCAATGGAGACGTGACCGGCGAGCCATGAACTCGAAGGGCAACATCCCGATAGCCGGATGAATAAACGAGTTGTATGCCAACTCGATGTCCGACAGCTGCTCAACCCAATCCTTTTGGTCGGGATGGATGAGAGTGCGAAGTAGGACCCGTGCGGTCTGATGGGGGTGGCGAGCCGAACTCGGCTTGAGAGACAAGCGCCAACCAAAAATCGGACATGAACCGAATGTCGCGGTCGCAAACGATTTCCTTGGGGTAACCCTTGGATCCAACCAGTATAAAGAACCTCGGCTAACTCTGATGCCTTGGCATGATAGCGGCAAGGCAAAAACATGGCAAACTTGGCGAGTCGGTCGACCACTGTGAGGATCCCATCCACACCAGTCTTGTGCTTGGGGAACAGCCCGGTATTGTCCATGGCAATCGTTTCCCTTCGCCACAAGGGGACCGATAATGGTTGCAACTCGCCGTACGGACGATGATTGCAGGATTTGCAACGTCGGCACACCTCGCATGACTCGCAATAGCGTGTGACGTCGTTGAGAAGACCGGGCCACCAAAAGCACTCGCGAAGCTGGCCAATCGTACGCTTGACTTTAAAATGTCTGGTGGCGGGAGCGTCATGGAACTCGCCAAGAAGCCGCGTGCGCAAGTGTGAATCTCGCGACACACAAAGAAGATTCTTCCCCCACGAGTGGACGAGCAAATATCCCTCTTGTATCCGATAGTGCGATGGTGCCGGATTGGGAGAGGAACAATTCGCGTACTTGTCGTGAAACTCGAGGTCGGCTTGGTAGCTGCGGATGAAGCTGTCCCGCAAGTCGTCCTCCATCTTAAAAGTCGAGTAGACTGCGGTACAATGGTCCGGACGCCGCGAAAGAGCGTCCGCAAAACGGTTTGACTTGCTCGGAATGTGGTCGGGGAAGAAATCAAACTGGTCGATAAAGGTCATCCAACGGGCAATGGTGCTATTGACAGTGTCTTGGGTCTTGTAGAAGGCCAACGGAATGTTATCCGTTACCTATCAGAATTGCCGCCGATTGAGAAGAAAATGTCGCCAGCGCTTGAGCGTGTGTACGAAGGCCAATAATTCCTTCTTCCATGCGTCGGCAATCGAGTGCACGGCGGGCACTTTCTTGCTAAAGTACTCGATCGGGTGCCAGTCCACGCCATCATGTTGCTCAAGGACGACACCAATGCCATAGTCGGACGCATCTGTAGTGACGCGTGTCGGCAAAAGTGGATCGTAGATGTGCAACACCTTCGCGGATAGCAATGCGGCTTTGAGGGCCAAAAAGGAAGCCCGCGGATTGTCGTCGAAGTCAAATGGCCGGTCCTCGCATTGAAGCTTTGGATAAATGGGCCGCGATCTTCAAGTATCCCTTGATGAAGCGTTGATAGTAAACGGCTAAGCCAAGGAAGGAATGATCATTCGTGACGTTCTTCGGCTCCGACCACTCTTGGATGGCTTGGATCTTGTCCGACAACGGATTGATGCCTTGTGACAAAGGCCCAAGTACTTCAACTCTTGATGCACGAATTCGCACTTGTCACGGTTGGGTTTGTAGTTGGCGCGACGAAGCTTCTCCAACACATGTCGAAGGTGCTCGAGATGTTCCTTCAAGGTCCAACTGTAGACAAGAATGTCGTGCAAGTAGACCAGCACAAACCAGTCCAGCATTGCACGAAACTCGTTGGTCATCGCTGCTTGAAAAGTCGTCAGGGCATTGGTGGGGCCAAAGGGCACAACAACCCACTCAAAATGCCCGTACCACATCTTGAACGCGGATTTGTAGTGATCTTGCGAGCATATCGAGATCTGATGATAGCCCGACTTCAAGTCCAACTTCGAAAAAAAAATTGCACCGCCCAAACGCTCGAGAAGGTCGTCAATGCGCGGAAGAGGTCCTGCATTTTTGACGGTTTGTGCGTTGAGCTTGCGGTAGTCGATGCACAAGCGAAGATCCTTGTTCTTCTTCCGCACGAAGAGAACTGCCGCACCGTATGGTGAGCTACTAGGGCGGAGCCAACCTTTGTCCAACAGATCATCGAGTTGCACGCGAAGAACTGCAAGCTCTTCCTCGCTCATGCGATAGATGCATCCTTTCCGTGACACGACACTGGCCTCAAGAATGATCTCATGGGAGATCGGCCAATCCGGCACCACACCGGTAGGAGATTGAAAGATGTCGGTGTACTCATCGAGTAACCTAACCACTCGGGGTTCCGAAGACAAGTCCGTAGATGAAAAGTCGGTCACCACGACGGTCCGTAGAAAACATAGGCATGTCTCGTCGGTCCGATCGTAAGCGCAAGTGGCCCGAAAAGACTTGGTCGTTACAACTTGCACCGGATTGAAGGGTGCGAAAGAGGAATGGTACACAACACCTCAGTGCCGAAGGCGTCGTGAACGGTAAGTGTCCGTCGATGGAAGTTAACCGTGTGATCCGCACTTGCAAGCCAAGGCATCCCCAAAATGATGTCGAAGTCCGCGTCCAAGACGTCAAACGTCGTCGGTTTGCGAGCATGAGGTGTGAAATAACTGGTACGACTTCGATGTAGCGATTGAGGAGTTGTTGCGTCCGACCGTCTGCCAACTTGATCGCCGTCGGGCTTGGCTTCCTTCGAACTTATGCGCCAAGGCCGACCCTTTGGATAAAGGACTGGCTGATGAAATCGCGAGTCGCACCGCTATCCAGCAAAGCATTGCAGGACGCTTGCCCAACTTGGATGCGGACATAAAGGAGCGGAGCATTGTTATCATCGTAGCGTTGCTTGCGAAACTCGCGGGCCACCTTGCTAACATACGCAAGGATGTCCCCCACCGCAACTTCGTCATCTGTCGGCAAAGGTGGTGGTGCATAGAAGGCTAAGTATGTGTGGAGATGGGCGCATAATGCTGCGCATTGCGGTCCCGGTAAGCAGCCTGTGGAAGGGAGAGGAAGCCATGCAAAATCCTCGGACGTCAACAGGTCCAAGACCTCTATGTTGAACTCGTGCGTTGAATTTCTTGAAGAACCACTTGAAGACGATAAACTGTCGCTGCTTCCGAACGGAGAAGAAACCGCACACACATCTTGTCCTTGAGCTTGAGAATATAAGAGAGGACTGTCGACTTCCACATGTGCCTCAGAATGAAGAGAGGTCGCTCGCGAAGCAACCGGTTTCGAAGGTGTCGAGAGTGCAGCCACATCACTCTCAGCGGTGCTCACTTTCCCGAAGGGAATTTGCCTTTGACTTGCGTGGGGCACTTTGCGGTGTCGTGCTTTGGGCTGTTGCACCACAGATAGTATCGGTACTTAGTACGGATGTGGTAAACGCCTTCCGAGATACCGTAATGTGTCCAAGGCTCTTGAGCTGCTAGCCCGGTCCCGGGGGATGAAGTGGTGTGTGTCTTCGGTTTGCCACGCCCTTGCCCTTTGGCGGTGCGGCCACCATCCCGAGCGGCTGCCAATCTGTCTCCTTCATCAGAAGAGGCAATCTCTTTTGAAGGGTTGGTCGGTGTAGTTGCCGCGACTACGGCCACTTTCGGCTGGTGCTGATCTCTGCCCTGACTCGCAGCAGATGAACGACCCAAATTCTTGGCTTCGGTGTTTGTCACGATGATCTGCAAGGCTTTATCAAACAGCTGCTCACTTGTGGTGAGCGTCTTCGCAACTTGCGTCTGCAATGCCGGACAGCTCCTCGTGAGGAAGAAGTGTCTGATGCCTATAAAGGTCGTCGGTAAGTTGGGCATGGATGCTAAGCGTTGGTACTTGGTTAACCAGTCCACGCTCGGCAGCGTGTTCTGATAGAACTTGTGAAGTTTTTCCGCTGCCTGAAGTTCGGGCGGCTCCACTTGGAACCGCTTGTGCCATGCTGCTTTGAGAACTGGCCAACTGATCTGCGTATGCAGCTCGGAGACTGGGACGGTGTGCGTGGACAACATATTGTCCAGCCATGCTTGGCACGCGCCCCGCGATCGGGAGTATAAGTGTGCGTGGCAGTTAGCGTTGCTGACTTTGTGGATGTCCAGCTTCAATTCGAACTGGCGCCACCATGGGATCGGGTCCGTCTTCTGCGAAGTGCATCGCAGAAGATCGGTATGCCGTCAAACTTTGGGATGCTCTCGCGAGTAGTCGTGATAGGACTGGCTGCGGTGGCGCAAATCTGCTGGTCAATCTGCTGATTTGTCGCTAGAGCGCCGTCCTTGAGCGATGTGACGTCAACTTCCAAGACGTTGACGCGATCCGCCCAGTTGAAGGTCTGGCGATGGTGGCAGCTGCAGGCTGCTGTTCCAGCCGGCGTACTCGACCCAAGCAGGTTGGTGATGAGCTGAGCCTGCTTCCTGACCAGGGTGTCCACGCAGAAGATGTCCGCCTGCTGCGCTGTGCAGGTGGCGACCGAGTCGACCACATGTTCAATTGCGGTTGCAAGGGCGCGCACAGCAGCGGGGGCGTCCTCCTCTTCGCCAGCCACTGCCCATTCACTGGCAACCACCTCGAGGTCCCCCTCAGATTCGAGGAGTTTGTCCCAGCATAGTCGAAGGTGGTCGTCTGCGGCCTTCCTTGATGCTTCGGCGTCCTCCTGTCGCTGCTGCCCAGCAAGGCGATGTTGTTCCTCGGCCTCCGCGCCCCTCTTCTTTCGTGCGGCTGTGGCCGCCTCTGCCCGTTGATTGAAATCCTCCACCATGGTCAGCATGCGGGCCTCAGAGGCCTCGAGTGTCTCTCCAGTCTGCTGCTCCATGCCGCTTGCTTGTGAGTGGGTGAGCACCATGTACTGACATGACCTGCTGATGTGGCGACTTACCAATGCCGCAGGCGAGGATAGGCGAGAGGAAGGGAAGTAGAGGTGTGACAGGAGGGATGGGTTGGGTGGGAACACTGATCACCCAGATAAGGAGCCACTAATAATCAAATTGAAAAGTTCAAACTTTTGCTGAATGATAATAATTTCAAAAAAAACAAAAACAATCGAAATTGCAAGTTCGGCAGGGCTCCCAATCCCCCAGTAACAGAAATCCGAAAAAAAAAAAAATGAAATTTGAAAATTGAAATTTCGATTTTTTTTCTATTTTTTTTATTTTTTAAGAAAAAAATTGTACGTGTTCGAGGTAGGGCAGTTGGCATTTCAGCTCAAGAGCGGAGGTACCAACCCATCTCATCCCAGGGGCAATGGCTAAGAGCATCCCGCACCGGGAGACCTTTACGGTACACCCAGTCGCACAGGCGTCACCCTTAGTTCCCCCTGAGGCGCTGCGAGCAGCCCTTTTGTTCTCATCACTGCAAATGGTATAGTGATGATAAAGAATAATTTGAGACTGCAGAAATAAAAATTGCAAGTCCAGTTAATTCCGAATTAACAATAATAATAATCCGGATTAAAATCCAGATGTGCGAGGAATTGGCTCCTCGGCAGGCCTAAGGGGCCCCTTATACCAGTATGCCCCCGCTAAGTGAAGGCGGGCCTAGCAAATCACGAGAGGTCCAATGCTGTCAATTTCGTGTTCGGCCGCGTCAGTTGGTTGAGGGAACCCAGGTCCCGAGCAGCAAACACTTTCCACGGTCTTCTAGGCCTTTTCTGAAAAGCAGGCCCTGGCCCACATTCGCAGCAATATACACAGACAGTTGGAGGGCGCAACCAAACGAGGCCCAGCAGCAGCAGCAGAGGCCCAGCTACCTGGGGCCTACCGGAAGCTTCTGGGCGCAGGCCCAGTCCAGCCAGGCCGCAGACCAGGCCAGACTCTTTCCATATAGGAAAGAACTCGCTGCCTGGCAGGGCATTCGGGCACATGCTAGTTTGCGGCAGCGCTGCTGTAGCGAGTGCTCGTGGGCTACTGCTAGCGCAGAGCATGGTGCAGCGCATGTGTGGTCGTGAAGAAGGAAGGGTGCTGCTGAGCGCAGCGCCATAGCCCAGCCTCCATAGCTGGTTGAGGCTTGGTGTTACAGCAAGGCGTAGTGGTGGTCTTCGGGTGTAAAGAAGGAAGACGAGGAAGAAAGACGAGGGAGAGAGATAGAGAAGTAGAGATGAGGATGACGATGTGAGGGCTCATACCTGGTATTGGCATTGGGCGACGTCTTCATGTACTTCGGTGGCTGCTGACGTCAACAGTTGCATTGTCAATTCGTAGGCAGATAGTAGCTGTGTGGGGAGTAGTCTGGGCGCCGAGCGCCAAGTACGGGGAAGGGCCTGGACACTTGTGTTGGTGATGGCGAGAGTAAGCTCTCATTGAAATTGGGGTTCAGTGTTTCGATTCTCCATTGGTGTAATATTGGGGCAATGCTGCTTTCTGGACACTGAGGCTGTTACATAGTCATGCCACACGGGTCCCTTTCAAACTCGACCACTAGACCAAGGGGTACTTAGGCCTGCCCAGCCAAAGGCCGGACCTTTCTCCCGGTGGGCCGCATTGAGGCCACCGGTTGGTTTTCCTGCAGCAGACCTGGTATAGGCCCAAATGACATTACCATTGGGCCTGGCGGCGCCCTTGAGCCTGCCGCTCGCCGGTCTGATCTGAATCATCAATCTTGACGATTCAGATCACGGCACGCTGAGGCAGCATTGAGGCCAACCGGCCGCCGGCCGGTACTCAGGCCGGTCCAGCGGCCTTTCCAGGCATCTTTCGGGAAGCGGCACATTAGGATTCCGTACCTCGGACATTGCTGACTTATGTCCACGACGTTCTGATTTTGTTCGGTGACATTTTGGGCTACCATATCGGCGACCTTCTGGATTCTATCTCGGTGACATCTGGCGCTGTCCATATCTCCCACCTCCATCGTCTCTCCTCCCACCATTCATCTGTGTATGATTGTACGGGGCCTGAATCATCGTCCATGTATGGTCTTCAGACCCCCTCCATCTCACTATTGCTTATGTGTTGAGTGATGTTTGGGTGAGTTTAGTGTATGTGAGTCAGTCCATTTCTCAGACTTCCGCTGTATACATGCTCATCCTATATTGGTTGATCTTTGGTTCTGGTCGTGCTTGGTGAAGTATTCACTAGTATGCAACAGTTTGGTATCGGAGCAGACCAATTAAGTGGATCTGCTCACAGGGTAATTCTGATTAGGAAATCGATTGCCTAATTAGCATTGTCTGTTTCCGAATTAGTTCTGCATTGCTATCGAAGATTCAAGTTGCAAAACTCTATTTTTAATTCGGTCTTATATTTTTCGGTATTGAATTAGGGTTGCGATAATTTTGGTTTTCCGCATTAGGGGAAGATTCGCATTTTCTGGAACCATAAACCGGAATTTCCGCGAAAATCGCGGAAAATTAGGGTTGAGGTTCGAAATTTTCGCGAATTTTTTTCTTTTCACTAATTGTTGAATTTCGGAATGCGGACTTCGGCCTTCTGAAAATCGAACTATTTTAGGTTGAAATTCCCGAAAATGCACGTTTTTTCGAAATTCGAGTGTTTTTCCGTTTCCTAATTGTCCGAATTTTCTTTTCGTTTGTCAGACTGTTCGGAATTGTTTACCTCAAAACTGCAACTTCCGGGAAGTTCACTAACAACGGTGAACTCCGAGACCATAGGTGATCTCAACAGACACCTAATCTACCGACAATTTAAAATTCGTTATATTAACTTTATTGATTGATGATTAATTATTATTCATTATTCTTTCTTATTTATTTATGCAATCAGACTCGTTCTCAAACATACTTTTCATGCATGTAAACAGCAACGCAGCATACTGGCGACATGCGCCCACTCAAAACTCAGAGATATGGCTTTCAGATACGAGTTCACTCTCAATTGGCTATGGCGACTTCAGCGCCCAAACATCTCACTGTTCACATACACTGGATCACCCTGGATATCCCACACGCATCACTCTAACACTCGAGCACACACACACAC